>BMAW01057424.1:380618-470056 GCA_019974015.1 Nephila pilipes | reverse complement strand
ATTATGAACGATTTGAAGCTGTAACAGTTTGAAATTCAGCAATGACTAAGAATGTTACCTGTTTTTGGAGAAAGTATTAATAGGATTCCAATTATTACACTGTTGGTGTGTTTTCTTAAAACATATAAAAAACTCTTAGTAGTATCAGTGCCAGAAGTTTGAGAATTTTTTTTAAACAGACAGATCTTCTTTCGGTCGAAGATAATCAACAATCCCAATATTTCGCATAATTCAATCGTTTGTGTACCTTCCGTACCAATGTCGGGATCTAGATGACACAATTTTCAACATCTCCAATGATATATTTTGAATCTTTGTAATCAAACGGAGTTAAAATAATGTCTGCTGGATTTCCCCCATCTCCAGGTTCGGTTCGACTGGCAGCCGTGGTAAAGCACACAGATTCATAAACCGAAGGACAGCAGGTTCAAATTTAAGCCTAAAGACCTTTACATGTGGCGGAGCCGATACACTGGAAGGTTCTTAGTTCTTAGGTTTGCGTGCAGTAAAAAGCTAAGAAAGTTATAATGGCCATCCTCGTCATCACTTCGATCATAGTTGAGATTCTTACGAGATCTGACACTGCAGCCCACTTGTTTTATTAGAGGACGTCAGTAAACAAATCAATCTATCAATCCTATTGGAGGTTAAAATTACTATTACTGTCAATGACTATTTCTAAATGTTGTATTTAAATTATCGTTACATAGGCTACTCTTATCCAGTTTTTTTTTTTTTTTTTTTTTTAAACGCAACATTAGCTTATTCACCAATTTTTTTTTTTTTTTAAAAAAATTAGAAATTTAATTTAATTTTTAATAATGTTATGTTTTGTCAAAATATAAAATTGAAGTTATCATCACTGATAATGCTGAAGTCATTATTCAGGAAAACAAAATGACAGTGAAACAGCACGTCGAAATATTTTTTCCAGATTCTTTTTTCTCTCATTTTGATTTCAAAAACTCTATCTACGTTCCATTAAAATAGGTAGAATTTTTTAATGCTTGATATATTATTTTAGTTTCTTTTATTTTACTTGTTAAAAAATACCAATAAACTCATCAGTTGTAGCGAAACAATAAGTGGAAAGGTGATTTATAATTACATATATCAAAAAATGCAGTGATGAGAAGGTAAGAGGAATCCATTTTAGGTAATAATTTGAAAAGAAAAAATATATAAACCAGAAGTAAATTGACAAAACAAGCAACAGAAAAAAATTTATCACATAGGAAAAATAAAGGGTAGATATGTTGTTCAGACATTCTTGATGCAATTGAAAAGTGTCAAACATCCCATAGCAAATACATAATTATGAAGGTAAGTAAATAATTATATTCTATAACTATACATTACAGGTCGATTAGAACTTTATTAGACGAAAAAAAATTTATTTTATTTCAACTTCTATTAGTACTCAATACAACTGAAAAGCTGTAGGAGTTGATCGTAAACTCAATAGTAACTTATTACCAATGGTTGAAGTTCGATAAAAATTCAATTTTTGTACAAAATGGGAAAACCAAAATAATAAGCTAAAGCATATTTTTTTTTAAAACGAAAAACAAGTAATTTTATGAAATTGTTAGAGAGTGAAAAAAAAAATTAATTAGCAACAAATTTAAATATTTCTGTGCTCTTTTGTGTGAATAACTACAGTTAATTAAATATTATTAAAATTCATTAATTTCAGTTTATATTAAACTAATTATTTGATAATTTTAGTTTAGGAGTATAAAAAAAACACAAAATGAAATTTCTCATCATAAAAATTCGTTGAATTGCGACCAGTAACAATTCTTTAATTCGTAAAAAAGAATAATTAAATAGTTTTATTACATCAAAACGTTTGTCGTCAGAGTTATTCAGCTTATTTTGAAAAAATGCAACACCATTCATTCATTCTTACTTACACTTTTTAGATAAAGTTGCATCTTATCAGCTTTTAAATGCATACTCAAAATTTGTTAATAATGTTATAGACTCTTAGTCAACTGCAAAACACCACACCATGTTTTAAGAAGATGAATTTTAGTAATTTTTGTATAAATAGAAAGTTTATTATTACTAGTAGTATATTATTTATATTGTCACCCATATTTCCAATTTATAATATATATATATATATATATATATGCATATATATATATATACATATAACTACATTTGATTCTTCTAAAATAGAGCAGTTTAATTTAAATCTGGAAGATGAATATTAAATTTTGATTAATGCAAAAGCAAATTAGGGATTTCATAATTCATACAGAATTCCTCTACAAAAAAATGCAATAACGCATGTTTAAAAATAAAAGTAAAAAATGTGATGTGTTTACAAAAAGAAAAAATTAATAAAAGTCTGCACCATCGCTAGTTCAATCTTAATTATTCTATCCATTTTTTTTTCATTAACTTTTCAATAAGAGTATACGAAAACACCCATTCAGCTAAATCCTATTGATATAGATTTATTGTCAATCCTAACCATATATTTTGCAGATATTGTATTGTTGTGTATAAAAATCAGTCAGCATAAGTTTATTTAAGATTTCTGAGATTTATATCATTACTAATACGATTAAGTTCTTTTCTTATCAATTAGGTAATGAAGTTCATGCACAAAAATCAATCTACTGCCTTGTTCACCAGCCATTTATCTCGTGGAGTGAATGTTGAATCTATGTCGTTCAAAGTCTACTTGATTCTATTTTATCTATTGAGAATGCAAAAAGTGCAATGAAAGAACAAAAAAAATTTGTAGTATTTTTCTACTTATTTAAATAGCTTGTACTCTTTTTAATTATTCGTTTTTGGCTTTTCTAATGTATACAAAATATTCCCCTGAAATATTTTAAAAACTGGTAAAAAAATGAAATTTCGCAGAAACTTTAATTATTTTTTGCTCTAATCGGATTCACTTTTAATGCATTCGAATAGATAAAATAGTAAAGATTTGAAAACGGTAGTAGAAACTTATTATGATTAACATTACGTTCATGAAATCAAAATGGCCTCAGACGAGATACTTAATCATTATTTGATGAATAAATCATTTTTGCTTGAGTTATAAAACATGAGATAAAAAAAAATGTAATTTTAGACATGTTTTTTTTTTTAAGTATTAAGTTGAAAAAAATAAATATTTATCTTATAATACATAACATACGTAAATTTTCATTCTTAAATCAAGAACAGCATTTCTGATGATTGATACTGTAACATCAAGAAAATAAAATGTTGATGATTTAGTAACGTTTAAACGGCAATAAGTTTAGTAACCATTTAAAAAAAAATATGAAGTATAAAATTTTTTTGTTATTTTATTTAAGTCATGATTTTTCACTCAATGTATTTATATTTTCTTTTATGCTGTTTACAAGGAATATCTTATGCATCCATTTGATAGGGATACAGTATGTAATTTTTTCCTTAAAATGTTAGTGAAAAAGGAGAACTAAGGTTTTGCTTAAAGCTTATGGTAATATATAAAGGATGTGAGCATATATTCAATAACCTTTGCTCTCAATGTAACTATTTACATGATGTAGCATAAAAAGCTCAAAAGAACCAAATTGGTCTTACGAATTAATAATTATAATTTAAAACAGAATTTTGTTACGATATTTTTTTTTTTTCAACAATTGAATGCATGGTCTAAAAAGCTATGTTCCAAATTTCCTACATTGGAAAGACAACATTTGCTTAAGAATATCTAAAAAAAAGACATGCGAAGAGACGTTAAGAGAAGATGATATTAAGCCAATGAACATGTGATGCCCCAAGTTCGCTTGGCATTTACCTGCATAGTAATCTACAGATTTGGTGGTTTGCAGAGATCTTTAATGTAGGTGTTCAATATAAAAAGAGAGTGTAAAAGCGCTGTACAAAACTCTTTTTTTCGCTCGGTACTATATACCCTTATTTTACATTTTGTACATATACCCCTTTCTCTTTTGACTTTTTAGAATTGAAAGAAGTTATTTATCGATTACATCATAAATTTCTTGCAAAAGCAATGTATGAAAATTTTATGCTGTCAAATCGCTCAAAGAAAACATTTAAAACTAGAAAACCCATTTTTTTAAAACCCCATAACCCCATTCAGCAGAATTTATGGAATCTGAAATTATTTTATAATAAAAATCGATTCGAAAGAGAAAAGAAAGTATAGGTCGGTGTGAAAATTATTTTTAGAAGTTAATTAACTATGTTAATTAACTAGTTCGTTTTAAATAAATTTTAGTGAGACTAAGATTCAGCTGGATGAATGTCCGTTTTTCCATTATTTTTAAGATTTTACAAGTATTCTAGAACAATATGAAGTACGTTGCATATTTAATTTTGCAAAATATTTTTTCAAACTAATAGATATTGATTAAAGTGCAAGTGAGATAATAATAATTTTTCTATTTCAAATTCTCATCTAGCATCAGAAACTTATCCATGTAATTACAAAATTTTAAACTGTGTCTATGTTCGTGTGATTTAAATATAAATCCTCAAGTTTTTTTTAATGCTAAACAATCAAAAATATATGGATAATAGCTGCTAAAAAAAGTTATTCTAGATTTTTTTCCAAGCAACCATTAACTATGCTGCAGGTGAGTTTATCAACCATATTTTAAATTTTGCTCATTTAAGTCTTGAGCAACACAAGTTTGTCCGAAATAATAACATATAATGCGTTCTCAGTGGCTGGATGAACATTAATACAGGCGAGCTCAAACACCGTTCTGGCTGTGGAGGAAGTAGGAGAAGCCAACCTAAATGCTGCATCCTACATCACTTGACCGGATTTCACCATGCGGGTCTCGCCAGATGCCTCGCGATGCTTCTAGTACGATGTTATAACACCAAGACTTTGTTTTCACGTTGTTAACATATGTTTCATGGTATGGTGTGGCAATGGCGAGAGTGAATTGTTGTCGTCTGTACCCTACGCTTACCTATGGTCTCAAACCTGAATTGAGCTGAAAACTCTACACTTGTGCAGCTTTACCAATAGCCTTATCTTAGGGTCTAAATAACTACGGCGTTGATAAGCCAAGAACAATAGTTTTTAATGCGTAAGAAAATATAAAAGAAAATGACTCGAATGACATATAATAATAATTAAATATATATAAGTATACTGAATTTGAAGATATATTATAGTATATATACATAGAGCCAAGGCAGTATGATAATATATTTTTGTTTTTTCGAACAACGAATACAAATGTTCAATTCATACTATCTATTTTAAGAGGAATATTATATGGAATGAAATAATGCGTTATTTATCTATCGCTCAGGGAGATTTTATGTTTAAATTTTCGCAAATTTGACCGAACTTTTAATTAAAAAGATATGTCTTATCATCACATATTTTGATGCAAAAATATTTAAACATTCCGAAGTATAAAAATATACATAAAAATTAAGTATGTGGTTTCTTATTTTTTTTTTTAAATTTAATTGATTAATTAATTTATTTTAGAGTTTACGTAAACAAAACAACTCAACCTTCAAGTTTTTTTAAATCACAATTTATATTGTATTGAAATATAACCACGCTGATCGAAATCATCCTATATGTAGCAGGGCAATAGAGCAAACAAAATAGAAACAAGCAAAAGGTGTGAGAGAATGCAAAAAGTCGGCGCTATAGCAGAGAAAATCAGGTCGGAGAGTAGGTCCTCTGTGATCATCTATTGGTGAGTGGCGAGATTTGCCGGTGTCCGGTGCTTGTAGGATTTGCTTGCGGAGCCGCTAACGTCCGTCATCTCGAACAGGCTCTCGGTCAGTTGATACTGGCTGCTGCCGCTAGCGTTCTAAAGCTCGGTTCTGCCGCTCTACTGACTCCGCATTTTAATATGAACCATGGATGCGACTTACGCTACAACGTTTTGCATGGTAAAACTCTGGACATGGCCGAAAGGCTTTGTAAATCGCAGATTATCAACAAAATTGCGAAGTCAAATAAGACCTTATTTGGTTTCCACTTCATGGTAATAGCCTTTATTTTTTAATATCCCATGCAACTTCAATCAAACAAGTTAACTCATGTTAGAATAGTGACAACGATTTGCAGATTTAGGAAATCTGAGGTTGAATTTTTATCTTTCTTGATTCTGGTAATTAAAAAACTGAACTTAATTTATTAGAATAATAATATCAAAAAATTTACTAACTATCTTAAATAAAAATAAAAAAAGCTAAGTAGATTTCAGTTATTATACCGATATTCAACTTGTAAGAATAAAAAAGAAATTCTTGCAATTCTTAGGAGTATATTATTTTCTTTAATTTTTCAGACATTGAAAAGAGCGCAAACGCATAAGATTCTTACAAAATCATTCATTTCCCCCCCAAGAAATGATTTTAAAAAGATACTGTTCAATTTAAAATGAATTATTTAACTAATTTTTCTTAGCACTTCTTTCAGAACTTTATTGACAATAACTATTCGAAGAAACAAATTAAAAGAAACTTTTTGTTAACTCTTAAGTCAAATTTGCTTCGCAAAAGAAATTGAATTCAGAATGAAAAACATGCTGGAATGAAAAATAAGGGATAATCTGTCTTGGTGGTTTGCCTAAATTTTCTTTAGAAGTTGTAGAATAGTACAAGTTGTGACATTGAAGATAACTAAAATTCAGGCTTGGGCGAGACATGTTCAGCTTTTATATTGTTTTTAAGTGGGTTCCGTATTAATATAAGATAGTTTACTGATTTTCTATTGTTGAGAGAAAGAGTATATATATATATATATATATATATATATATATATATATATACACCAACTTCCTGAAATGAACGTAAAATTGCGATAGAAAAAAGAAATTGAATAAAATTTTTCTGAATGAAGCTCTAAAATTAAGAACAAACCTGAAACCGTTTATGAAAGAAACATCCAGAAAAAGCGGAGTTTTTCTCTTACAAAGGAATGGGTTTCAATTCCTTGCGGCGAAGAATAACTCTAATTTACGATTGAATAGTGAATGATATAGTCTGTGGAGGGGTGTAAGAGATCTCTAAATCATCAACAATGGAAAGGAGGGAAATCCTATTCAATTGCACTCCATATAATCTAAAAAGGTTTTAGAATGAGTAACACATCATAAAAAAAGATCTAAATTTTAGCATCAACAAAAACATTTAACTGAATAGAGAGATTAACAAAAGGAAGCAAATTAAATCATACTAAGGCCAACTAGTACAAGTGAGTAATCAATAGTCTAATTTGATTTCAAGTAATCTTGATCAAGTAATTTCAATAATGTAACTTGATTTCAAATAATCTTGATCAAGTAATTTCTGTAGTCTAACTTGATTGGAACAAAATTGTGACATCATTCAGTTTAATTTATATGACAACGTTCTATTGTCAGTTGTAAACTACTTTTGTCAGTTAAAAAAGTAATTATTCTCCCATTTACATTGCTCTACGTCATACAATACAAAATATGTTGTACGAGAAAAACAAAATTTTTCATCCAAACAGGAATAGGTCGTAAGTATGAAAGAATGAGAAATGTTAAGGCTACATCTTAAACTGAAATTGTATAATATTACAATAATTTTATTTCTATTCAATTAAAAGTTTATGATGTAAATAGTATTATATAGAAATTATATATATTAACAATGCTGTAATTTATCAGCTCGAACAGCGATATATTTCACTTTCAAGATAAAATTCCTTAATTAATTTGAAGAATTAAAAAACTGAAAAGTTTAGTGTTTTAGTACTCCTTTTTTTTTTGTAGGAAAAACATAGAAAAATATTGGTTTTCTTTAAACTAATCTGTTTGGTTTAGTAAAAAAAATGTTAATTATATTCAGAACATTAACAAAAAGGACATTTTGGATTGAGACATTTTTTCCTGAAAACGTAAGCACCTAATAAAGAAACTTATTTTTCAAAGGATCAGCTTAAATGTCGTATTCGATCATATGTTACTTCATGAAAATATGTATTGTGTTTCAGGGATTCGGACCGAAAGCAATCAATTCAATAATTCTCCTATATTTTTATCAATCTGTATGCATTTTTATCACGTGCAGCTTCTTCTTCCTCTTTCTTGACTACAAGTATGCTTACGAAGTTGTATCTTTAAAATAATAAATTTCTCCAGAAATTATTAGAATTTTAGTATACAGCTCATACAAACGAAAAATAAAAAACTTAAATCTCATAAAAAATAACAATACAATATAATAATTCAGAATTTAAAACCACATTTTGAATTATTTGTGGTATTTCGCTTTTCGGGAGATAGAAAAGGAAGAAAGAAGGCATAAAAAGCGAAATGTAAGGAATATGCTGTTCTGATATAATAATAACATAAGAAACACTTGAAATCTTAAATTTACTTAACCATTTTTTCTAAAAAATAGGACTTTATATTTATCATTCAGAGATAATAATGTATTAATTGCAATGCAATTTTCAAATATTTTTTTTCTTTTGTTACTCAAATTTTAAGCATTATTTTGAATCATATTGGAACACAAATGAAATTTTAAAGGTACAAAAAAAAAAAAAAAAAAAAAAGAAGGGGAAAAAATTATAAAAATTTATTTTAAAGAAAATAAGGAAAAAATGAAACAAATGCATATTTAATTCATTTATTAAAACTGTCTTTTGTTATTAAAGGGGAAAAAAATGAAGGAAAAAAAACAAATTTATTTTTTACTCTGCCTTTTCATTTTTTAAACTCCATCACAGAAAAAGAAAAGAAGAAACACAGCGCTTAACAACCTCAAAGAATATGGTCATCCTACTTTAATGCAATTAAGTCGCATAAAAACGAACATTGGTGTATGTATCCACGCACAGATGTGTACAGTAGTGAAAAAGCATTAACAACCTAATGAGTTCACTACCTGTAAGAAAATAGAAGAGTCTTAGAAGAAAAAGAGCCTTTGCTTATCTGAAAAAAAAAATGGCGGTAGTAAAAAAAGAAGTTAATATTTAGGAAACACGATTACAGCGAGAAATTAACGGTAAGAAACTCGAAAAGAAATGTTTATTAACGCGGAAGAAAAACGAATTTTTTAAGCACTTTTTTTCAATCCCTGGGAAAATTAAATTTCTTAAGACAATAAAGCAATAAACCGAGTTAGAACGTACAGCAAATTATGGCTAGAATATATTTTTTCATTCTTTTGTGTAAATCAGCTGTTGCCACTCGGTATCTTAAAAAAATCTTATCAGTGTTGAATGAAAAGAATTTTCTTAGCTCAGAAGGGAATAGGAACATTTTTTGACATAATGTTTGCATCACTGCGCTGGGTAATTGAATGAAAAGAAGGTCTTTCTCGAAAACATGCAAAGGATTTTTTTTTATTAAAAAAAAGGTATGAGAAGTATTTTGGAAGCTAGTGGCTTGGGGATTTTTTAAGACTCTTTCTAGAAATCAAATTATCTGAGTCGTATTAAATTAACGTTGTAATCGAAATAAACGTATTCAGTGTAAGACAAGGCTTATGAAGGTATATTTGGCTAATACGAGAAAAAGTACTGCTTTTTTATATTTTAATTGATATAACTAATTACATTCACGCTGAGTAGATTTGAAATGAATTCAATTTGGGGTAGTATCATTACTAGAATCTAATGAAGTGAAAACATTTTCTTCTTATTTGTTTCTCTTTTCTCATGTTTTAAATTGAAGAAAAAATACCATAAAAAGATGCGAGAAATTCAAGCAACGGTTTTTATTGCATACTCATAAAAAAGTAATGTGTTTTTCGTAATATAATTGTTTTGGTACAAAAGAAAATCTTCTCATATAAAGCCAATCAGTACTTGCACATTTGCTGCAAGATAATATCTTAGAATTATTTTTTCAAACTATATATTTAATCAGTTTCATAGATTTATCTGTACAATGTGGTATTGAAGTTAAGTGGGTACTTAATTTTAAGAGGATTAAAAAAAAGCTGTACCTTCTTTAATGAATATGGGTTGATATATTTTTTACTTAAAGGCGAAGAAGTGGGAAAAGAAAAAATGAAATGAAATTAAAATCGTGAGCAAATTTTTAGTTTTCATTCTCTGAAATCGCAATTTATTATGTGAGGTATTACTAATACTAACTAATTTTAAAGTAATCTAATAAAAAGTTATTAGAGAAATGTTGAGATTTTCTTTCATATTTCAATAAATTTTTCAGACTATCTTCATGAAATATAGCATCTGTTTTGAAGGAAATTTTAATAAAACAAAAAAATTTTATAACTTGCTCAAAAAATAATATAATAATAAAAATGAGACCTAATTTCATAAAAATTGGATATTTTTAAAGTTTATGAAAGCAAATAAATTAATTTTAAAATTGTGAAAATATTTTACACAATTATGCACAGTTTAATTATAAGTTAAAATTTTAAAGCACGCTATATTACGGACATTAACTTTGTTTTCTTTGTCATTATTATACAAGATTTTGGTCACTAGAATTTATCAAAGAATAATTCGATCCTTTGTACGGTTATTAAGAAGTTTGATGAATAGAAAACTCCAAGTATTCTAGACGCTTTTAATATTCAAATTGAAAAGTAGTTACTATTTGGATTTTGAAAACACATCTTTAAGAGGGAACATATAAAATATGATAATTTTATTTTAATCAAGAACTTAGATTTTCATTTTTCCGATTGAATATCGCGACACATAATAATGTGTTTCATTTAATCAACAATAGAATATTTGATAAAAGAATATTGCCGAATCCCAACTTGAAAGCATTTTAAATTATTAGATGACGCCCATTACTTTCTAATTATTTTCCGCCTACAGAAAATTATTTTCATTTCCTATTATTAATTTAATGAGTTATCCAGTGCATAATGAATAACATTTCTTATTTACCTTCAAGAATGTCAGATTTACCATGAAGCAGAGAAACTATTCTCTGTATTTTGTTGGAAATTCCTCGAAATTTTGTTTTATAATGTCTACAAAATCGAATTAGACAGATAACTAACAATAGATGTAATGGAGGATTGATAATTTAATATGCTAATCTTATAATTCAACATAATTTCTAGAAATGTTTGCATAAAATGAAAGAATGAAATTGAAGTTAGAATCAAAATATTTTTAAACTGCAGCGGATACAATGCATTCCTGTTTATGTTTTCAATGGAAGATCAATTTTAGAATGTTTAGTATTGAAAAGTTTTCTTTCCCCCCAAAGTGTAATCTTAAAGTGGGAATAACCAAAACCAAAATTAATACATTCAAATCAGGAAATTTTTCTAAATGCATGTTACATATAATATTGTACAATACAGTTATTATGATAAAAAAATGTGTTACGTGAAACAAAGAACTTCGTGTTATACAAAAAACAGATTGGTCTTTTGCAACTAAAAGCAAATTATATTCCATTTTATATTAATGAAAAATATGATGCATAATGGGTTACAGAAAGGAGAGAAAATATATTTAATAATAATTTTGATTATTCCTTTAACAGTTACAATTAAACTGGCATAATTATTATTATTAAAAATTTATTTTTATTAGGTTTATTATAAATTGTAATTAAAGGAAATGTATTTTATTATGTTGTAAGAGAATATTTTACTATGCTGTAAGAGAATTCTCGAATCTTATTAGAATGCAATTATTTATGAAGCTGTGAAATAGGGTATGCATTATTAGTAGCATTTCAATTCAATAAATCTGTTATTATGTGAATGAAAGCATCGTTGCTTTCAAATTAATAATAGCAAATTTAATACATGTAAAAAAATTGTTTTGTAAGTTAAACATTTTGTTTCAGCAAAGTTTTATTCTTATCATTACAGATGTTCATTTTGAGCAATTTCCAATCATAATGCATATTTGTTCATGAAAATTTAGTCGAAGTTTAAGATGAATTATATGAAAAATCATCTTTATCGGAGGAAATATGAAATTATCTTTAGTCTTATCTAGATAAAACATTCCTTTTATTGATTACTTCTTAATTAAAATAGTAAGGCTTAATAATCAAAAATCTTCCCTGGTATTATCACGCACAGTTGATTACGACAATGTAATAATCTTTCTGTTTATTGAGCAAGAAACTCGTCACTTTGTAGCTCTGGACAGTCATATGGCCGAGATGTCCCGAGAAGAAATGATGGAGCAGAGGCAGGGCATCCAGATGGTTGGACCGAGCGGCCCCGCAGTGAGTTACGGGGGCGTGAGTCCCCAAGAAGTAGGGCCCGTCTTTAGTTGCCCACCTCCTGGACAGGAGACCATTTACGAAACTTCTGCAAGGTTGCTTTTCATGGCCGTGAAGTGGGCTAAGAACCTGCCTTCCTTTGCCAACCTACCCTTTAGAGATCAGGTGAGTAATCGCTGATTTCGATTCTGAAAGTTAATGCTTATTTAAAATACTTTCAGTGTTCTTTTCATTTTCTCTTCTAAACCAGTATTCAGTTCGACTAAATGTTTTATATTTCATTAACGAATCAGAACTGACCTAATATAAAATTTAAGGCTTTTTCTCCATTTCTTCACCATTGGTTTGGTCAAAATCAAACGCATTATCTTACAAAAGAATATATGTCGACTTTCTTATCACTTGCTGGACAGATTTTACTTCTTAGTTGTCACATCCAATGAGCTCTCAAGGTTTTCACAGCAATGGTCATTCTCAAGTTGCAATGACTGAACTGAAAATACTATAGTGAGTCGTACTGATGTGTACTGTGATACATTACAAAGCTCAGAAGTAGGTTTCAATCTAATTCGACCAGCCCGGCTTGAGAATGACCATCATGGAACAAACTTCGAAAGGTACTAAGTTCTAATTAAATGCACCATCCGTAGTTAATCACATCTGTTGGTTCTAATGAATTTTATTCAATTATTAACGGAGAATGGGGGGGGGGGGAAAATCATAAACGTATTATTTGTTAAATTTAAAGTATGGTTTCTTTTTCTCCTAGTTTGAAATTAGTTAAAAGGAATTAAATACTTACGTATTATTTTGAATTAAATAATAAAAAGAAAATATGTATATCATTTTTAATATTTTTTTTGATTTATGGTAAATAAAAGGAACAGGAATAGAATTCTTGATTACAAAACTCAAAGGTACTTTTAAATTAGATACTTCTACAAACTAATCGGAACATCTTGAAGAGTCCGGCTGTTTCTTGGATGAGCTACAGAGTGCTAAAGTTATCAAAAACTCTACGAAACAGGTCAAATAGTTATTTTTATTTAAACAAACTATGTTATAAATTATTAGTTTGAGTGATATAACTAAAACACAAACCTCCATTTGAGAGAGCAAATAAGGAACTAAGAAATGAGAATTAAATGCAAGTTGAAACCAAACAGACATTTATTCCAATTATTAAATCTAAAACCAGCGTTTCTCCATTTAAATCAACATCAATTGCAATAATATTAGGTGTAGCTATATCTCCTATCAATGGCATAAGGTCATCTTATCCTATTTCTTCCTTTATTTGCTTCTCTCGACTGCACAGCATTTTAGCACAATATAATATTTTAAAACTAGAAGATACAGCGAACTTGGAGAAATGAACGGGAGATCTCCGAAAGACATAGAATGAGTAGAACAGAATAAAAATATACGAAATGAAGCAATTAAAATAAAAATGAATCCTCCATTCTCTTTTAGAGCTTTTTATTATAATACGGGATTTAATTGCAAAAAAAAAAAAAAAAAAAAAAAAAAAGAAGAAGATTTTTTCCCTTAGCAAATTTGAATGTTTTTTATTTATTTTCGCAGATATGGAACTTGTTTTCCTTTGGAAAAACGAATTTATTTCCCATTGATCTAATATTTGAAACTAAAATCAAATTTAAATTAATTTTTAGAATAAAAATAGTAAGAAAATAAAAAACTAGAAAACAAAAATATATTTATCCAATAGCATATCAGTTTAGTTTAGTTTTTATTAACGTCGCACTAGAAGCAACACGAGGGCTATTGGCGACGGACCTCGTAATTTTGAACCACGGTCAAATGACGAGGACGATACCTGAGCTGCCCCCCTCTTCTAACAGCATATCAGTAAGAGGAGGATGCTTTTTTTTTTATTTCTTAAGTTTATAAATAAGCATTGATTGAATCAGTAATCACAAGTAAAGAGATGATACAACCAGAAAATAACAGATTTTCAGTATTTTTTATTAGTAAATTAAACAACGAAAATTAATAAATTAACAACAAACAACGAAAACTTTTTGATTTGAAAATTAATAATATAAGGCGGCATTTTTATTTTTTCCTTTTCCTCCCCTCTTATTTTTTCTTTGTTTTTCTTTTTTACACAGAATCAAATATTTGTTATCAGCAAGCGATTCAAATCAAATTATCTACCCTAATCTGATGTAGATATTTGATTTTGATTATTGGAAAGCAGTTTAACTGATTTATATGAGAGTAAAAAATCTTCAATATTTGTTGGAAACTTGTTCTTCTGACAAGTGATTGCAAGTTTTGCGTGTCCTGTATAAGATAATTTTTTTTTTTTAGTTTGAAGAATGTCAGAATGAAATATTTTACAGGGAAGAGGGGGAAGTCTATTTATTTTTAAAAATAATACATCTAAAAAAATGAGAGTTATTTCTTCTACTGTTGGTATTGAAAATGTAGAGTCTCAAGAATTTTCAAAGGACAAGCAAAGATACTGAATTATAGTTAAAAAATGATAGGAAAACGAAAAGCAACTTTAATACCTGACGGATTACCTTGCTTAAAAATTGTAATTAATCAAACAATATTTAACAAAAGCCTTTAAAAAAGTCTTTGTTTGAATAGATATCTATACTTCAATTTTGCAATATAAATTTCTTTATATCTGCTTGGAAATTTAGTAAAAACGACAAGCATACAATTCTTGATAACTCAATAAAACAGATACCAGAACTTGTTTCATTTTTTAACTTAAATTAAGCAAAATTGGTTTGCTTGACTTAAAATTTTTTCTTTGAATTATTGATTACTGATGAAAGGTAATTTTCAGAGATGAGACTAGTTTATTTATTTTCTCTCTTTCCTACAATTACTTATTTAATATATTGGATTAAATTTAAACTTTCGTGATTTTCTTTTTGAGGCATAACAAGAGTCAACACATAAAAAACCTTGATGGTACAATGAATTAATACAAGTGGATAAAGTTTTTGAGTTGCAGAATTATGCCTTATTAGTTGAAATATTCTCATATTTGTAGGGAACATTTCAGTGTGTCTATTGCTCTATACCACGTTTCAAAATTTGCCAGAAAAATTTTTGTTACAAAATAAAATAACATGCTTGATTGACTTAAAAATTCGTAAAACATAATCCTAATAAAACATTTTTCTGTCAATTTAGATAAGAATTTTTATAAAATGGAGAACTCAATTAAGCTTCAGAAGTATTTTATAGGGATAAAATAGAAAATATGGACTTTAAGGTTAAATAAATTCCGGAAAGATGACACATGACATTCGTAATAATGTTATTATTAACGAATATAAAAACACGAAAAAAATATTCACGAAAATGTAGATCTATTTAGTTTCTTATAATTTGTAACTGTATTATATTCAACATTTTATTGACAACATGCTTTCTTCTTAGTGATCAGAAGAATTCACTTTCTCGCAATCCACTTAATTTATTGTACTTTGAAATGATTAATGAGCCAAATAATAACTTATTATAAATACTGATTATGATTAATTATTATTACTCCTTAAGAAATATTGTTTAACGATTAATGCAACAAAAATCGCTATGATATGCAAGATATTCCTTAATTACCAATTTCTCTGCGTAAAATTGATCCGAAAAACTCTTCATCTGTCAAGAAATAAAATAATCTACTCAAAATCTTTCCTGCAAATTTATGAGTATATTTGTTTTTAAGTCTGTAACAAATTGAACAATTCATTGTAGGAACAATTGTTTTCGTTCATTTCAATACCTCAAAATGAACGTTTTATAAAAGTTTAATCTTACAAATAAGTTTTTATCTGTTTTATTATTAATATGAACTTCTTAAAAATGAACTAGAAAAGTTTCATTCAGTATTAGTTCGAAACACGATGCAATAAAATTTAACTGTTTTGACAGGTAATATTGTTAGAGGAGGCATGGTCTGAGTTGTTCTTATTGTGTGCTATTCAGTGGTGCATGCCCCTTGATTCCAGCCCTCTTTTTACCCCTACGGAACATTTGAATGCTGGTCTTCCAAATGGCAAGGCAGCGCTTACTCTGGCTGATGTGCGCACTCTGCAAGAAACTTTGGCTAGGTTCAAATCAGTGGGGGTGGACCCCGCAGAATTTGCCTGTCTCAAAGCAATTGCTCTCTTCAAAGCTGGTAAGTGTAATGTGTTAAAATAAGTATGATGATAACGTTTAAGCTCTGATTGAACCAGAATCTTACATGACAGGATTATATTCTTGAAACTCAACAATTAGTAAGCAAATAATACAATATCATTATTCACGTCCTATTCTCTCCAAGGAAGAGTTAAACTGAAAGCAAACTTTATTAAGAATATTGAGCAATCGATTAAATTTTGTAATGCGTATAAATTAATAATATGACTAGAAGATACATTGAAATAAAGATTCAATGTCGTAATTTTTCACATTGAAATAGTTTAAAGGTTTCACAATGATGAAAGCTTTAAACTGTTTTTTTTTAAAAAAAAAGAAATAATCAATCAATATAATTTGCTCACGGAATAATTTTAGTCAGTTTTGTTTTTAAAAAAATTGGTCCTTTATCATTGTAATAAGAATCATCCGAATAGTTTTAGTTAATATAGTAGATTAATTAATCAGTTTAAATGGGTTTTTATGTTATATTAAGAATAAAAATAAACCGTTAACATGCGTACTTTCTTATCCATTTAAATCAAAAAATGTCTTATTCAGTTTCAAAAATACATAAAATTTATTTTCAAAATTGTATAAATAGTTCGAATGTGCAATATAAATATTTCAATTTTTTTTTTTCGGAATAAGTACACAGTTAAAATTTCATAATCGAAAATTGAAATAAAGACGCATGTTTTTGCTAATGGTATAATTTTTAGAGTATTTTTACATAAAAATATGCTTTTGATTTGCAGTTTCTTTGAAATTGCAAAGAATTCTAAATTGTAACCCCAATCCTTTCGAAAAATTATTCATTAAATTGGAAAATAAAATCTTTATAGAAGCAATATATTATACATTGATAAAAGTAGAATAATATTGATTTTTACATTGAGAAAATTACTTGTCATCTCAAATTTACTGACTCTTCTTTTAGATGCCCGTGGTCTGAAAGACGCTCATCAAGTGGAAGGATTGCAAGACCAGGCCCAACTGATGCTTCAACAACATGTTAAAACTCAGCACCCAACTCACCCTTTCAGGTATATAGAATATTTCTGATAGGAATAAATTTAGTTCATTCATGTGACAACTTAAATTATTCCAAAAGTATAATTTACCATCTAAAACTGAGAAGAATAGGTTGATATTTATCAAGTTTAAATTGAATTACGAATCATGTGGTACTGTCTAACCTGCCGATTATTCATTCTGTAGCTCTATAAAGTGACAATAATTCAAAAAAATTACATTAGATTTTAATTGCCTATTATATATATTTAATTATTAATTATCCATTTCAAATGAGTTCATCACATTCATAAGAGTATAGTATTTTGGCTGTAATTGTAATTAACTTAGTTTATATACTTCATAGAAGAATACTTTAAACTTTTTGGAATTTCGTTGAATAACAGCTTTTAAAAACTTTTTGCTACTGTGTTGAATTCTCATGATTATGTTGGATTGAAAAAGAAAAAAAAATAAATAAACTTTCTTTATTGGTCAATTATAAATGGGTAGTGTTAATTAATTGTATTCATACAATTTATCCTTTGTTGAAATATTAAATGTTGCAAAGGAATTTAATGTTTTTAGTGAGCCATTTTCCATAGGATTCAACATTTTTCATGTGGAAATTCATTGATTTCGTTGCTGGTGTTGACAAAATTTTAAATATAACCTTTATCTTTCCATATTAATATCGAACATGTTCAGCAATTAAGACGATATAAAATTAAGCAAATATTTTGCTTGGAATTGAAATATAATTTATAAAATGCAAAACAATGGCAATTCACTCATGTATCAAAGTTTTTGGGTCCTAAAACATGTCAAGAAAATTCTAAATACGCAAAAAAAAAAAAAAAATAGTTTGATTGTTTTCGAGACAAAAATGATGGTCTAACAAATTTTTTGAGCCATTTGACTATATTTTCTGTCCTTTCTTGGATTTATGATTACATATAAATTAAGGTAATATATCTGTCAATAGCTCAAAAATACTTGATTTTTAATGATTTCCTTTAAATTCATAAAATAGCTTTGAGAGAATGTTTCCTTTATTACAACATATTTTTCAAATTTAAGTACATTATATTTGAAAAACGAGAAAACATAAAATTTCTGCTTTAAAATTAGGTCATTGGTTTCCAAATTGTGCACCACGGTATCTAAGAGTGCCGTGGAATACAATTGAGACACACTGATCTAAAATATGAAGTGGGCTCTTTTTATTTATTTATTATTATTTTTTGAAGTCGCCGTTTGAGGCATTTTTACAATGTTGCCTCAGAATCTTATACTTTCATCTCTCACTTATGATTATTTATGAATAGTCGTGCTTTTTCAAAAGATGTATTTTCCATGGGTAAACTTATATTCAAAACGGGTTCCGTGAGTTGAAAATGTTTAGATTCAGAAAGGAATAATAAGTATGGAAGGTGAATAAATGTGTACATTAAACTATGTTAAAAAATAATGCTTTGTTTTTCAAGTAAAGAATTTTTTTACGTTGTATTACAATCATCGTAACAATTTATGATGCTGAGTTTTGATTGTTTAATGTATTATTGTAATGCTAAGAGATTTCACTCCTTTGTTTTTAGATTCGGAAGGTTGCTTTTGATGCTTCCATCTCTGCGCTACGTGCCATCGGATCGAGTGGAGGGAATGTTTTTCCACCGGACCATTGGCAACACCTCTATGGAAAAGTTATTGTGTGACATGTTCAAGTGTTGAATTCAAAACACCTTGGCGTAAAAATATGAGTGGCACTCACTAGACGCACAAGACTTAACACGAATAGGATCCATGTTTAAGATGTGGATTTCATCTAGTCACTTCTTTAAAGCTTTTCAAAACGTATTTAATCATTGCAATTGCTCTGAGCCCATCGATATTTATAGATGTCCACATTTACTGAAAAAATAAAAGAAAGAAAAAATAACAAAAGGAGGGGATGGAGAGGAAAGAGGGTTTGATTTTTTTTTTTCTAATTTTCTCACCAAAAGACGAAAATGAAAGCCCTCAGAGAATTATTGTTATTATATCCAAAGGACCTTCCCTAGCCAATTAGGGCTTGGAGCATTTCACAGAAAATTATTGAAAGATATAAATTGTGTGCATCAAGATCAAGCATGGAAGAAAATTCAAATAAGATTAAGAAATTCTAATTTATTTTGTTTGAGTGCCAAACACTCTTTCCGTAATTTTACTTCAAAACATGGATGTACAGAATGTTTAAATTTTAAATCTATTAATAATTCTAATAAACTATTTTCTCTTCATGGACATGAATAAATGATTTTTAGATGTAAAATAAAAAAAAATAGCGTTGTTTGCTTAATGTTTGAAGAAAGTCTAGTAAAAATGGTTTTTTAATTGAACATTTATGAATGTGTAAGCAATTATTATTGAAAATTTCATTTTATAATAGCTATTATTAAAGCAATTTTATTTGAAAGTTGACTGTATCAAAAACTGTGACTGTAGCAAAAACTTTTCTTAAATTTTAAAATCCCAATTTTCAAAACTTTTTATATATGAAATTCAAACGATTAATGAACACAAATTTCATAAATAAAGTGCAATAACTTTTTGTTGTGCAATAAATCTATATTTTATCATATGTTTAAAAAATTAAAATTTTTTTTTTTTCTTTTTGAAATTAGAAATGCAAATAAATTTTTCATAAGGGAACATTACATGGACTTCTATTGTACTTCAATAATTCAATTATTTTCTTTAAATTCAGAGAAATTACTCGATAACAAATTCAAAAATATTTCGATTTATTTATACATGTATATAGTAGTTAATCCAGCGTCATGAAATTTTCAACTACATGATTTTTCTGTCGTGATATGTGCATGAAACTTTTAAGTATATTAATAAGTCTATTAATTAGCTCTGAATTGTGCATCCCATATTTTGAATTTACTCAAGTATTTGTAAAACTGTAAAAAAGGATTTAACAAGTTTAACTTTGATTATATAGAATATATAATAAAGTTCTTATGCAATATCTTTCATAGCAGTGTTATTTGATAAGTAGTCTTTTTTCTCTTAAATTGATTTTTGGAATGACGTTTCCTAAGATACGTTTATATCATTTAAGTTAGTATTTATATCTAACGCATTCAATAAAAAATACTTCTTTATTTAGTCACTTAGTTAAATACAAGAGTTTAAGTGAATATACATGCATATATGGATGAGGTTGTTCTAATGATTCTCTTTCCTAGTTCGTTTTAAACGATTTCTTGTAATGCATAATATCAGAATGTAGAAATATCATTCATTCAAAGAAAATATTTCATTAAAAAATCAGTACTCAAGATTTTACATTATTTTAATACACTGTACTATTTAAAGATTGAAAATTGCAATTTTCGATCTAGATCTTTATTAAAGATTAAAATAATTTATTGAAGAAAGTAAACATATAAAATTAAAAAAAATTTTAAAATTTTTTTAAAATTTTTATTTAGTTATTTAGGAATCCTATCTACCCTCTTATTAGTTTCAGAAAACAAATAGAAAGTACTTTTGTTTTTTTAAAAAAAATTCCAAATAATTCACAAAATATCTTGATAATAGAGTTTAATTACACATGCAAAAGCACATCTAAATGTTTTAAAATGGATTTTTGAGTACGTTATTTCATTTGTTATATGATAATTTTTTTTTTGTTGAATAAAAAGATCCAACAAATATTTTATTTAATTGCTGTTTTTATAAATTAAGAATATATTTTAAGCAATTTAAAAATGTAAGAACATTCATAAGTTAAGTTGATTAAAATTTTTAAGTATAGTTTCTCTCATTGCTAACCGACGCCTTTAATAGCAATAGTTTCAAATTATTAAGGATTTGAAAGTTCTTGGAGAGTTCAATTAGATTATTTTGAACAAATACATGCATCTTGTTGTAACAACATATATTCCTTTCGAAATAACTTTGTCTAAATGTACAATTCAAGTAGAGAGTTGTTCTTTTTACTGTAAATATACTTGTTTGTGAAGTTGTGATTTGAAATCTGATGTATAAATATGAATGTAAATTTCTTTCGAAATAAAAATTTACTTAGTTCTAATAGAGTCAATTTATTTTATAATTTAAGAAACATTGATTTACTAAAAGGCTTGCAGCATAATTGTAATAATAAAATAATAAATTAAACGAGTATTTTTTCAAGTATTTATTTAAACAAAAAATCACGTAAACAAGGGAGGGATTCATTTCTTATGTGACCTTTTTTAATTTTTTAAAAAATTTTGAGCATTTGCGTGAAGGTGATGGTTGACTTGACCACGTTGTGCCGATTTTATTCTTGGAAGTTTTTTTTTTTACTTAGAATTAAGCGTTTCCCCCTTTTCGATTAGAATATTCTTTTCGATATACAATTCAGTCTAAACATTTAATTCCCTTATCAAATATTGACGATACGTAGAACAATTGCGTGCTCTGTAAAAATATCAGGTAAGAGTCATTTTGTTGATATTGGATATACAATGGAGGATGTTTAAAAATGACCACAGAAATTGTTATGAAATTTGTTTCTACTCAATACTTCATTTTTAATTTGCAAATACCTAAAACATTCGGATTATAATTTCTTAAATGTGGTTATTTTACAAGCATAATAGAAGCGTATCTCGAATTACACGAAGGGAGGAATATCTTGTGCTCTTCGAATGCAAGGCGTTCATTCATTGTCTGGTTTAAATTCCATTTTTTCATCAGTCCTGCATTTTCAGACTTCATTTCTTTTTAAATACTCGGGAGTAAATGCTTAAATAGGCATTTAAAAAGCGCTGTGAAGAACCTTTAATGGCAAAGGATAACACCCGAAAATTAAAGAAATTCAAATACAGTTAAACTAATATTTGCTTTTTTTTTTACATTTCTCTATTTTGATCTCCAATAAGATAAGAAACAATGTTGAAAGTTTAAAATGTTCAACCGTTTAAAATTTATATATATATATATATATCTATATATATATATATATATATAAAGCTTTTTCATGAAAAAGAAACTTCAGCAAAATGCTTTCAACTGCATATTTTTTTTTAACTAAAATGTACCTAATGCTTCTCTTCTCTCTATTTTCATCGAAAGTATGTATTATAGCTTTGATTACATCTGATTTAAAATATTTTATATTGATATTGGCATATGACTAGTGCTTCTGCTGTAAAGATAGATTTAATTCGAATTACTCTGCAAGTAACAAAGGTATTTTTCAAGATACCTGTTATAAATGTTATATCTTGGTTTTTTGACGCATTCAATAGCTATTATGAAGAAAAAAACATCTAGGAAACCATGGTTCTCTATTTTATCAAGCAGTCCTCTCACAATAGGAATTGGTAAATTTTTATATCTATTTTACAATCAAAATTCAGCTGCATAAATCTCACATAGAAGCTCCATAAAATACATCAATCTGGGGATTGATTCAATTTGTACTCTATTTCTGTTCAAGGTGTAAAAATATTCCTGAAGTTGTTTTTGTTCCCTTCCAGTATTTTCATATTTATTGACTATGACTATTTAAGTGCATGGGAGAAAAGTCACCATTTGTTATTTGAGTGATAAAAATTTATTTGCCAACCTTTTTAGTTTCTTTGAGAGAATTTTCTGTTTTGCCAATTTTAAGAGCACAATGTTTGGTGTCCATTGTGGAAGACCTAACGCAATTCTGGAATCTTTAATTTGTGCTATATTGAAAAGTTTGAGCTGATTATGGGACCATTTATTTAACTATGATATGACAAGTGAAATGAAAAATACTGTAAATGCTATTGTAGGTTACTTTAATTAAATCTTCAACTCTTGTAGCATAATGTTTATATGCCATAACTTTACGATCAATAATTTTTTTCTCAGAGCTTTATTTTTCATTTGATTCATTCTAGATATATTTTGTTACCATTTAGAAAAACATAGTCCCAAATATTTAATGGAGGATTGCTATAGGAGTGGGAATCCAGCCAGCATAATATTAGGATATGTTTGAATTATTTTCTTTGAAAGTTCTACTGTTGAATTTGTATCGATGCTTAAGGTAAGTTTCTAGTATTCACACCCTTTTGTGACACTTTCCTGAGTATTTTGCAACTTTTTAGGGGTAGTATCAAGGGACTGATATGAGCAATAAATAAAAATGTCATAAGTATATATTAAGCATTCGACTCCTGTTTCTAATGTTTAGAAGAAATCATATATGTAGATTGTAAATAATGTAGGGGAGAAAAAAACTATATTGTGGCACCCCATTCAGAATTATCATCCTCAATGAAAGATAATCTCTCCATTGGACTGGAAATTATATGTATGATAGAAAATTGTGTATCCAAAGGGCTATTTTTTTCTGTGCTATCTATTTGAAAATAGTTATAAATAAAACAATCTGAGTACACTCTTGATGTCTAAGCTAATTTCCACTATAAACTGCTTTTGCTGTTTTGTGTTTACAATAGCTTTGTATAAAAGATATGCAGCGGTTATATCGTCTTTAAACGGAACAGATCCATAATGATGTGAATGAAGTTTCGCTTTATAGTCAGAAAGTAAGAGCTGCACCTGGCTAAAATTCTTTCGAATGTGTTTGAAAGAATCAAAGTTAAATATAATGGTATATATAAGTTAATATTTTAGTTTTATCTTTGTAGGGTCTTAGAATCAGAAAAATAATTGTATGTTTCCAAGAATGAGGTACTATTGAATTTTTTACAATAAATGTTGAAAATAATACGGAACAATGGTACGTTGACTGCTATTCAAATTTTTGAGAAAAGTAGCTGTAATATGGTCTGCATTTGGATGTTTGTATAGCTCTATTTAATTCAAAGATATGGAACGGTTTTTTAAATAGATTGTCTTTGTTTGCTGAGTAAATCCCAAGCAAGTGGCTCATGGAAAGTATCATTAGATGCAAAAAGACCGGCAAAAATATTGTCTGGATTTCAGGTTGAGTGATATAATTATTATTGACTTAAAGAATCTGATTCTGTACTTTTATTTCTAAAGAATGTTGTAAAAATGCCTTGTATTATATGTATAGTTAATTTACATATTGTGACCCAGTATATATTCCATTAACCATTTTAATGTGAAGTATAAGTATGGTTGAATATTGCATGTATTTATTCCATATTTCTGGGTAAATATCCTTAATGGACTTTTTTCGGGATTTTTTTTTTTTTTTTTTGAGTCTGATGAAATTATTACATGTGTTGTTCAATCTTGATGGGAATGATCTGTTTGATAATCAAATTTTTCAAGTATTATTTTTAATTACTTTAGAAGTAGTTTCCTTGAATTTGGTCTTGTCATCTTCTAGATAATTCAATGTAGATTTTGCTTGTTCCATATCATTATTATCTTTTAACGAATCTCTTATTCTGCTTGAATAATGAACATTCTGTAATGGTGGGATAATGATCGCTGTCAAATGAGAGTTAGAAGCATAACTCTTAGTGTACCCTGAAAAGGTTGATGAACATTTTGTGACATCCATTAGAGAAGCTTTACTTGTTGTATTTCTATGGGTGAGAACAGTAGTGTTGGGGATAGTAAAATTTAAATCCGTTAACCAATTAATAAATAATTGGTATAGTTAAAAGAATGGTCCGATTTCCGCATTAGGTTATGTAGTTTAAAGTCCCCCAAAATGAAAAGCCGGATCTGTTATTTATTCGAATTGTACTTATATTGATGAAACGTTTTGTTCCCTTGGGGAGTATATATTTATAATACAGAAGTAAACATAAATTTCTATTTTAATCATACGTATTTCTAAGTTTTGCTTTTGCGTTATTTGTATAGAAATATTTTTTGGTACTCCTATTATCAGTCTTTCGCCCAGTCTGTCTGTTCTGTCAAATTTAAAATTGTTTTTGTTGAGAAAATTTAATCTGTCCTCGTCTTTTAGGAAAGTTTCCTGAAACAGCCGAAATTCTGTTCGTTAAAATGGAGGAATGTTTTACAAAATGGATTACTTTTTTAGGCCTCTACAGTTCAACTGCAAAAAATTTATAAATGAAATAGAAAAAAAATTAATATCTCTTAATTTCTATCCTTTTCTCAAAAATATATAAAAATAGAAGGGAACGTGGATGAATAAAATAGGGGGAAATGAAGGGAATATGGAAAAAATATGCACACAACGTGCATATAAACAAGGTTTTTTCATCTATTCTCATCCTTTTCTTATGTTATTAGATGCATCCATACCAAAGTATTTACAGGGAATTTGGTTACCAGCACCTTTTATTTCTATAATTACCTGTTTTTTTTGCATAGGTATGTAGCACAAAACCCTGATTCTTTGCACAAATGTGGGAACATTGTTTCCTTTTTTTTTGTGTAAAAAACTTCTATTAGAAATTCCTTTTCTTTTCTAATACATTTTGAAAGGAATTTAACATTTTTTTTTTCAAATTTTTTATCTAACAGCTATTGCATATTATTACCCAGTAGATGAGTTCTTAATCCTGCCTAATAGTTTTGAGTATTAGTATCTCGAAATAGTTGACTCGCTTCCCAAAAATGTTTAATATAATTAGATTTTAAAGTCCAATATTTATTTCTTTTTAATAACTATAGGATATTGTGCAGAATCGGCTGAATTTCTCTTACAACTGATGCAACTCTTATTAGCTGTTCATTTACCTGAAAAGGATGCGCCATAATTTACATTATTTGCTGGTTGTTGGTAAAATTATGATTGATGCGGTAAATTAAAACATTTTGAACAATGTCTTGGTTTATCTATGAAAAGCTGAACTTTGTGATTTACGAATTGAAATTTCATGTTTTCTGGTAAGGTCGTTCTCCAAATTGTTATCAATATTGTTCAGTTTTCCAGGATTGCTCCAGATCTTACAAAACGACTAATTTCAACTATTTTTACGCCATTTGCCTCTTGTAATTTGATAAATATTGCAGAGAGACTTTAATAGAAATTTCATAGATGAGGAATCGAAATGTGATTTCCTGCCATACTATTGCACAGAAAATCTTATTTTCCCATTCCGAAAGTAATTCCTATGGTAAGACTTTCGCTCCTTTGATGACGTCAACTGGAATGTTTCGTTGCCTGATCTTTCTAGATGATCTTTTGCATTGTGGTTTAGTATTTATTGAATTACGCAATATAATTGTTTTTCTGTTATGATGGAAATTGTTCATTGCTCTATAATGGGGTGGTTAAATTATTTGAATCTCATCTCAGGATTATAACATATTATGCCATATTTATGTTACATTTTTTTATGTGTCACGTTACTTAAAATTAAAAATATCCTGGAGAACTTTTCAGTGGGAAATAGATAAAATGGTTTTTGAGTTTAAGTGAAAACTGACCAAATTGTAATGAAGATTACAACTAAGACTACGATGTCAAATTTATAGGAAAAACAGAATATCATAGGACAAAAATTATAATAGAAACATTGACAACAGTACCCCTTTTCTTGCTTGTTACAAAAGCGGAAGCTTCAAACGTACTTTTCCGTTCATTATTTATGTGGAATTTTAACTTCTCACTAATACAACTAAACTCGAGACCGTTGTTGTTTACTAAATGTATTGTCATGATTTTTGTATGAGCAATATTTAACAGGTGTTACTCTAGAATGACTTCAGCATATTCAGTCTGATGACGAAATACAAGCAAGAGTACAAATTAAAGACTTCAGATTTTATTTTCATTCTCACAGTTGTTGGTTACGACGTTAGTTAGCCAAAATTGACTCTTTGAATTTTTAACATGGAATTTCCAGATTTGGGTAATCATTGCTATGAAATTTCTTGTAATAGATTAGGTAAGTATTTTTGCTTATTTTATGTGACAAATTATATAGTTTTAAAAATTTATTAACGTGAGGTAATGGAACAAAAGAGAAGATTTGTCCAAATTTCTGTCAATGGATTTACACTAAATGAAATTATAGAATGTCTCTTTGGTATTCATTTTCGATGATGCAATTACAGAATTGTGTCGATAAAATGAACTGGTTCGTTGAGAGAATAGTGATTAGTAAAGTATTTAAAAAAATTCGAGATCTATCTTTAAAATTTCAGTGAACTTCTATGGAGAACATTTTAATTTTTGTAATCTCACTTAGAAAAATTATGTGACTAACATTACAAAATTTTCTAATAATATCTATGATTTTAAGTTCTGGAAATTTACTTATTATTGAACTTTTGCAACATATTATAAATACTTGTTTGTTTAAATATAATTTGTACAAAAAACAAAATTTTCTATTTAATGAACTTATGTTCTGCTAAATTTGAAATTCCCTATTTTTCTCAGAATTAAATTTTTGGTATATTTTTTATAATCCAATAAAATTAAGCCATTAGATTTTATAGACTTTATTTTAAAATTTATATTTCTGTTAAATCTGTAATACACATTTTACAATGAAATTCGCGATATTGATGGATTTCTAACTATGTCATTATCTTAATATTGGGCATTATTTTTTCCAAGCAATTTTAAAAATGTTTTCTAAAAAAATATTAGATAAGCAAGGGAATCGACACAATTATTGCCTAGAAAAAGGCCAAATCGTATTATGGCTGTCAAGTGCCAAGGAAATATGCTGAGTCAAGCAAGCAAAAAATGGTAAATTTTTATTATGTAACAAATGTGTAGCAATCAATTAAATATTAAAAATGTAATTTTGTTGCTAATATTTTTGATTTTTATCGCATGATTGCAAATCTCAATGTGTAAAGTTGTATAGAAATAACAATGTTTTCACAAATTATCCATTTACAGAATATATTTTTTTGAATTAATTTTATTATATTATATTAAATAATTTATAATGGCTATACATATGAATTAATTTTAGAATATTCTCAATAATAATACAAATGTAACTGAATATATATTTAATAGTTGTTACTATAAAAGTTTTTAACATTTACTGTCTGACAAAAAGCTATATCTTTCAGTATTCTGCTTAGAAGCTTATTACTAACAAATTAATTGCTATTTAAATATTGAAATATACCAAAAATCAGAATATATTGAATTACAGAATTCAAAAATTGTAGTAATATTTGTATAGATACAAGGCTTGAAAGTGTTTTTTTTTTTCTTTTTCTTTTGCCCTCTTTATAATTGAATTATATTCAAGATTATTCAGCATAAATATTTTACAGACTGAAAAAATGGAAAATACTACATTGATTTTGTGTTTTACTTCAGTTGCATTTAAATTTGTAGATCCTTTAACAAATACTTTCAGGTACTTATTAATGTTGACCTACATCTTCATTTTAATAGTTTTTTATTTTATTAGCTATGACTTTTATGTTATGTTACTTTTCTGTAGTATATTTAAGTGAATTGTGTTTTTTCATTGTTACTTTGTAGCAAACTCCAGTAAACTTTGCTATAATAATGAGTTTAATTATATATACATACTTACTTTTTAAATATAAGATTAAAAACTGGACGTAGTTTGCAGTGTTTTGAACATAAGTGAACTTTTTAATTAACTTTTACTTTTTTATCTTTTATGAATCAATAATAGTTGTGATAAAAATGATGTCATCACAAATATTTCTTTATTTGCTGTTCAATGCTTTGTAATATTTATTGTAGGCATTTTCATCTAATATATAGTAAACTAAATTCTCGATTGTTTCTTTGTTGTCATTCATGTATTTTTCTGTAATTATTATTAAACTTTGAAAAGTACCCTTACTTTATTGTATATTTGAGGGAGGGGGGAAACATGTTCAATTTGTGTATTTAATTCTTCCATGAAACATTTAAATCAATTATATAAATTGGAAGATCAAATTAATTAATCTGATCATCTCAATTGAAATTTTTAGCAAAAGATTTTTTAGATTGTTAAATATTTTGATGTTGACAAGCATCACACTATTTGAAAATTTTTATGAAAATACATCAGCTTGAATCAATTTATACTAAAAGTATATACTTTTTTAGCCAACTAAGGA
This sequence comes from Nephila pilipes, assembly GCA_019974015.1. Classification (NCBI taxonomy): domain Eukaryota; kingdom Metazoa; phylum Arthropoda; class Arachnida; order Araneae; family Nephilidae; genus Nephila; species Nephila pilipes. The sequence continues at coordinate 440,711 of BMAW01057424.1, read as the reverse complement.
CTATTGTTTAAGGTGGGGTGTTTTGGTGTACCGAATCACTTCTCAATTTTGTATTGTTTACTTCAATTTTAATTACATTTAGCTTAAATATATTTAATTTAAAAATTTTCATTTCCTTGAATTTAAATATCAGAAAAGTTTTCTTTTGTCAATTTCTAAATATTCATTATGGAGCATTTTGGTGTACCAGATCACTTTTCAATTATGTATTGTTTACTTCAATTTTAATTACATTTAGCTTAAATATATTTAATTTGAAATTTTTCATTTCCTTTAATTTAAATATCAGAAAAGTTTACTATTGTCCATTTCTCAACATTTAATTGTTTACTTTAATTCTTATATTTAATTGAATAATTTAAAAATTATGAAAAATAACAGTGCACCTTGGGGGGCTGAATCTGATTACTCTGTCAAATCTAAAATTTGTATTATTCCTTATTTTTTTGGAGTATATGATATATTTAGGATGAAAATGCTGTTTAACCCACATCCTTGGCATGATTTTAAAAATTCTGCCAATCTTGTTAGTTCCACAGAGCACTAAGTGAAAGAATATGAAGAAAATTTACATGTCTATTTTTCTAGTGGATCCAGTAAATATTTTAAAAACTTTGGAACTTGTCTGTTATAGTGGTGCCCGTCAAATTACGACTATGCCAAGTTGTCACCTATCTTTTGATACAGCCTATTTGGCGATATTTCTATGTTGCTTGGCGATTAATCTTCAGGTGCTGCTATAACAGACAAGTACCAAAACTTCGTAATCACTTTCATCGATTTAGATTCATTCATTTCCGCAAAAGACAAATCTGTATATAAGAACTGTTGTTTGTATGTCACTTTCTGTCAAATAAAACTATACTTCACATTATTACAACTATATATTCCCATAAAAATAATCCATCTGTTGATAAAACTGCATCAAAATGAATTTAAATAAAATGTTATCTATTTTTCTACAAAAATGTAAAGCATGACTTAATTTTAGAATTTGTATGAATTTTAATAAATACACTAGTTGGATGATTTGATTCTATTGTTGTTTAAGATATTTTAAAACTCCATCTAGAGCTTTTCAAAATAAATATTAAATTCATCATCAAAATAAAATTACATATATCAATTTATCAAAATAGAAATTCTCAGAAACTCAAATAAAAAAGGATGTAACATTATAAACTGCTTGTAGTTACTGTAGCTTACCTTAAAATGACTTACAAATCTGTTGAGCAGAAAATGAGAGGATATGGAAAATATTTTACTAACCTATTTTTACTGTATGTGATAAATCTTTGAAGAAACATTTTCACAAATTTAGATGCATCATTTTCCTTAACACTAAACATACCATAACTGGTCTTTTGACCGGTTATGAACTTTTGCATAGATAATGCGCATATCATCTTATCGCTTTTGTACATTGAACTTCATGACTTTTCTATTAATAAGATATGGTTAATATTGTATTATTATTTTTTATTTGTATTTTGTTTATTTTGAGTAACACTTGTCATATACCATTATCTACTGCAACCGGTCATTTGACTGGGAGCAATAGCTCCTGTGAAATGATGACCACTAAATTGACAAAAGAAGGAGACATTTTTGGATTTCCATGTATAATGACTATGTTTAACCAAAAATTGAATTTTGATAGAGAGGGCGTCATGGGCTATAGTTTGGAGACCTGTTTTATATAGTAAAAAGAATTGGTGGTGTTAATGTAAGCTAGTTTTACGGCTTGTTCTTTTGATTTGAATTTTGTATAATGCACCTACAAATGCGATGATTTTATTATGTGTAAAATCTTGAATATTTAGCATAGTATTGAAAATGATATTCATAATTTGATTACAGAATTCAACATCACATACACACAAATACAACTGGCATTTTCAGAAGTAACATTAGTAAAAGTAACATTGATGTAATTTATTAAATTTCATTCATTGGGAAAGTCATAAAAATGTTAACTTCTGAAATATTATAAGTGCTTAAGATTTTCTTTTAATGATTAACTACAAAACCAGTTTTGCACAAATAGAAAGAAGGAAATTCTCTCCTAATTTTTTTTTTTTTTATAAAAATTTTGAATCTTGCAATTATAAAAATTCTTAACCAAATGTTAAGACTTTCAATTATTTAATCTCCATATGATGTAAAGTCAACTTGCAGTATATATGTTAAAGTATTTTTTTTTGCACAATCTTTAGTTAAATTCTGATCCAGGCTTGTAATTAAAAAAATATTTTGATTCTTAATAAAATACTATGATTTATTTGTTTAAATATCAATCAATTTGTCAAATGATATCTCTAGTTACATTATGCTCTACTTTCTTTGAAAAGGGGAGATAGTTAATGAGAAAAAAGCACTTTAAAAAATAATGAAATTTGTAGAACATTTTTAAAATTTAAGAATGGAACAGAAAGTACTAAAAATCTAGGGGATGGAGGGAGAACATTTTGTGGAATATTTGCATATATGTTTTGCTCATTGTATAAAAAAAATATTCCTTTTTATTTTTCCAGATTTTTTGCCCATGAAATGTGATGCTTGTTCCAATCTATTTTGGTAAGTGTTTTAATTATGTTTAGTTTATAATCTAATTTTATATAAACAGACAAATATGTATAAATATTATTTTTTTTTTTTTATAAAATAATGAATGTAGGATTTTTTTGAGGAAGGGTAGATAAATATTTTGAAATTTATGGTGATGTTATGAACGTTTTTAATGTAACCCCCTACATCAGATTAAAATATGAATATATGCTTGCCTGGCTGAGTTGGCTGAGCTATTCAATAAATAGAGTATTGGAACCTGCAAGAGTGAAATTTTCTTTAGATTTACTCACCAAAAAAAGTATTTTTCATATTTTGTTGAAGATGTTTCTTAGTTTTTTATGATGGAATTAGTCAATTTAACTTTTTAAAAAGGAGGATAAGATTTCCAATTTTTTAAAAAAAGTTTTGATAAAAGATACAATCATAAAATTTTGAATATCATTTTAACGTTTAATATTTACTTAATAGCTTAAATGCCTGGTGTATACCTATGAAATGCACATTTTCATTAGAAAAACACATGTTAATTTGATGTGAATATTTAAAGCTATTTATTTGAAGTATTTGATGCTACAACTATTTCCCATCTTTCTGGCAAAAGATGGATTCTGTGATAAAAATTTATAATTCTCAAAGTAAACCAAATCACCAATTCAGTCTATAAAAAAATTTCCTCGACAACTTTTATGTTGTGGACCAGCACATTGTCATGCAGCAAAATCATTTTTCCATGTTTTTGGGTCAATTCGGAACATTTTATGATCAATATATATGATTCAAATTGATCATTTGTCGGTAGCTGGCAGCATTAACTATTTATCATGGCTATAGAAATTCATAATAAACAACACCTTTATCCATCCCACCAAACACAGAGTATTGTCTTCTTTCTGAAGTGATTTGTTCTTGCAATCCATGTTGATTGTTGGCCTAAATGTATTTGTGATATTTTTATATGGGATTATTTAAATAAAACCATTTTTCATCACCTATTATAAATCAATACTGGAAACTCTTCTGGTGATGTCTTTTCATCAGGAATTTGCTATTGACTTCAATTCTCCATTGTCTTTCAGTCACACTGTATGGTATCCTTTTTTTTTTTGAATTTTTCCCATCACGTACAAGTGTTCACTAACACTTTTTAGAGTCACATTTAATACTCCCTCTAATTGCAATTGAGTTTGAGTAGAATCATTGTCCAACAATGCTTGCAGCTCTGCATCTTAAAATTGTTTTTGGTTTTCCTTTAGCATTGCCTTTCACATCACAATTGCTAGTTTTGAATTGATTGATTTAACGTTCACAAGTGTCTTGACTTGGTGTCTGTTCGCCATAAGCTTCTACAAGTATTTGATAAGTTTGACCAGCAGTTTTCTTTAAATTGAAGTAATGTATCAAAACCTTCCACAAATAGTCTTTTTTTTGGGTACTAAATTTGATATTTTTAAAACTGAAAAAAGGTTTTGAATTTATACTTTCACAATTTACCACATGTATAATTTTGTAGGTTAGGAATAGTGAAATAAAATGCTATGTATGTCAAATCACAACGCATAAGAACATATGCATGGTACCATTCATTAGAAAAATTGGCATTTCACAGGTATACACCAGGTAATGGCTATATTTAATGTATTAAATAAGTTACTAGGTTATCTTAGTTTTATATAAATTTGTTATAAAAATACATGTGATGAAATTATGTTAAATCTTAAGTTAACATTTCTTTTACTCTTTGACGGTTAAGAAAGTCAACTGTTTTCCCTGTGCAATATTTTATATATTCCCTGTGCAATATTGAGATGAAAACAGTTTCTGAAAATGGCAGCTGTTTTCCTTTAGTTGCTTCTGAAAATATCACCCTTTTTTTCATGGTTTTACACATAGCTCTCTTGTTTTTAGAAGAAAGTCTTTGAAGAATTATTTTTCATACATTATCATACAATTTACAACATGATTACTTTCACTCGTTAACAATTTCATTCCAGTAAATAATCATTATAAATATTAGTTTTTAAAATATTAAATTAAAATATCTAAATAAATGTACACAGTTTTAAATTTTAGGAAACATTTAATTACTACATTTATCTAAAAGTATTTTTGTGTGTACTATTCACTTTAAAACATGGAATTGTGCATTTAATTTTGCAAATATTCATCTTCAGAATTATTTTGCTTTTGACCTATTTTAGTAACAAATTCCTGCCAAATGACACAAGAAAAATAACAAGATCAACAATTAGATCAGCAACATTTTATCCTCATTATGCAAAATATTTCATGTTACCCATAGTTTCCATCTGTATATCACAAAACTAATTAAATTTTTCAAGTATATATCATTTGTATCTCAAATAATGTAGGATAATTTTGGCAAACAAGCTCAGCTGATCAGTGCACAGTGAGGCAAATAGGTATTTGTTGCAACCATTTTGATCATATCTATGCGCATTACGATAGGCTTGTTCATGACTGTCAAAGGTTTAAATACTTTAAAATAGCAAATTATTAGCTGCTGAAAATCTTATTAAAGTGTTACTGTATTAAACTTTAAAGATTAAAGTTTTGTTATTCCTTTAAAATTGCCAGTCTTTTTTAGTTGATCTCATTACAGACTTGTGTCATATTACAATCAATAAAAGTAATATTAGTCTCCTGTTTAAGTTGAATGTTGACCATTTGGATCAAGATGTATGATATCAAATTGTTAATTTGACCTGATGTAAATGGTCGAGGCATTTGTAGAGTTCAAATACTTTAACAATTAGGTCTTTAGCCCAATTGACTATTTCAGCTATTAAAATAATGTAATGAAAAGTTTATTTTTATGTAGTTGTGACAAATGTTAAAAGGTATAGGAATATTCAAGTTTCTTCTGGTAGTATTGAAAAGTTTTAATTGGTCACCATTTAGTCCGTTTAGAGATAGAATGCAGTGTGAATTTGATTTTGTAAACTCTTAACTTAACATATTGTAATTTTGTTGTCAATTTTTATAAACTATGCTCTTGGTGCGTAGATAAAATAATTATGAAGCTAGATGGACAAGTGAAACAACTAGTATGGATTGTGCAACGAGTTTCAACAGTTAATGTTTTTAAATAAGAACAGTAAAAGAAGCACAATAAGCTATACTATGTTATTAGAAATATATTAAAGTTTTAATGTGAATAAATATATATAATGCTTGACATCAAAACACTTTTAACAGAGTATTGTAGGCTGCTAGCTTTATCTTTTGAAATCTTTTCTTTGTAGGAAAGGAAATCCATTCTTTTAAAGCAGGTCAATAACGCTAATTATTATGTATTAAATTTGATACATAAGGCATTGTCAAATGGCTTCTGTAAACATACTGTATACATCTTTGAAGCTCTCCTTAATGGATCTTCTTAACTTATAGTTCAAACAATGTTTTAACTCATAATAGACTTTCAGGAGTTATTTAAAACATTTTAATGCATATATACTAGTGGTTAATAACCATTTAGTTGAATTTGTGGTTAAAAATTAGTTATCAATTCTAGCGAATTTATTCCAACTGTCCAAATCCTTCAGCTGGATAGACTTTGTTCCTTAAACATGTTATTTTTAAAGTTTTTCTCCATTTTAACTTTTCCTTTATTTTTTTTTCAATATTGTATGTTCTAAAAATCTTTTTTTTTTGCCATAAGTTGAAAATTTTTAGTATGTTAAAGAATTTCTTATACGTGTAAACACATTCTGCAATTACCAAAAGCATGTACAATTGGGGAAAAAATAATAAATCTAATGAAATTATTCACATACAAAACTCTTATTAAGTATTCAAATTGGATTTGAATATTCATGTACATGTAATATAGTTAAAAACATTTACTATTAGAAAATTTCCTGATAAATCCAGAACAGAGAAGGATTTTTCAATTTGCTGTATTAATAAAAATAAGCAGCAAGGTAACGAGATAAATTTTTCTTTACCTTTTTTTTTTTAAAAAAATTTATATCATAGAAAAAATAGTAAATATATTAATTTTAAATTATAATTACATGAATTTAATGTACTTAGATTATATGCAATCTCTTATACATAAATCTCTATACTAGGAAATAATATGCATGTGAATATCACATAATAGTAGTCTATATCTTGATATCACATATAGTCACATATATTGAGGGCCTCTATATGTGCAAATTAATTTCATTTCTTTGATTGATTAACCTGGATATTCTACTGTATTTAAATGTTTACTAAAGAAGAATGAATGTGTTATGTTTTTTTTTACATGTTATGTCTGTTGCTTGCTACCAACAAATGTACAGTTTTTGGTCCATGATTCTGTGGTCTACCTTCATTGTAATTTATGATATTTGAATGATCTTGTAAGAATTTTTTTCGCTTGCTTGTATTTATATAATTCATAAGGATATAGAAAATATTGAATGAAAGGAAAATAAATTCTCTATAAGACTTATAAACTGACTCATTGTGTTACATAATGAACTTCATTATAATAGACATTTCCTGCTATTATAAAGATAATTACAAATTATTCATAGGTGGATAGATTGAGGTATATATAACTACTTTTCATAACCCAGTGATAATATATAACTTTTCTCTGCAACTTTAGAAAAAAGTTGCTTTTCAAACACAGTTAAAAATGTACTTGTACTTCTAAATTGGGGAGGAATGACTGATTTATTCATTTATATTCCTTTATTTAATTATTAGTTACTATTTATTCATTCCTATTTGAAGAAATTCTTTTTCATCAAAATTTCTTTTGTAAGCATTCGTGTTTATTATTTCTACTGTTTGTACTGTATATCTTTTCTGTTTTATATCTATATTATTTAATATGTATTATTTGTGAACCTCGTGCAGTATATGCCCAGATTGCTCACCTCGTCCTTTTTTGGCAATAAGTTTTTTTATGCCAAATTTCTTGCAGGCCAATCATTATGTTTGCCTAAATGCTGCAAATATGAAGATGGGGTAAAACAGACTCAGGCATATACTGCATCTTGACTAATATTTTATGATATATATATACTAATATAACTATAACTATATACTAATATAAATATAAACTATAACTATATACTAATATTTTATGATATATATGTTATGTCTTTTTTTCAAAAAAAAAAAAAAATTATGGGAGATTATGGCAGTGCATAGTAATTTTTTTAAAGTTTGTTTTCACTGCTTTTCAATACTTGATGAAAATGTGAAATTCATTTAGTATTAATGTATTATTTTAATAATTTGCAGTTTTATCAATAGTATTAAAATAAATATTCACTCTCTGGTAAATATAGATCCTGCATATATATCTTAGGAGACCCTCTAATTTTTCTTTGAAAATTATTTATATTTGTATAGTACCTTTATTATATACTTCCAATAAAAAAAATCAGACTTTTTAAATAATTATATGCTCTCTTTTTAGTTACGAACATTTTAGCTATAACAAGCATTCATGCAATAATGCCCATGGAAGAGATGTTCAAGTACCTGTATGTCCTTTATGTAATAATCCTGTACCATCTAGAAGAGGAGAACAGCCAGATATTGCAGTAGGAGAACACATTGATCGAGATTGTCAAGCCGATCCAGCTGTGGCTAAAAGAAAGGTTTGTGGTGCTTCAGAAGTATATTTGTATTGTAAATTAATTGTAAAAAAAAATAAATAATTTTTTAAAAATGTGTGGCAAAATCACTATTTTGGTCAGTAATTAATAACTTTGTTATATTATTTTTTTTAATTTAAAATGTCCTTAACATAATTCAAATTTAATTAAAAATCCTGTTGTTAAATGATTTAGTTTTAGTTATGTATGAAAGTCTGTAGAAATTTATCAATATTTGCTAAATATAGAGATGGTTTTGTAGTATTTTCAAATGATTTATTGAAGAGGGTGAGGATATTAAAAACATAAATTTAACAAAATAATTGATGAAAATAAAGGTTGTCTATTTTTAAAAGACAAAATCAAAGTAACATTAATTTTTATAATGTATTATGTTTGAAATTTGTAAATCATATTGATGAGTGGTCTCAACAGCTCAGCGGTTTTGGTTGCAAGTTCGGGCTGGTGTTGTTCGTAAGTTCGATTCCTTATGCCACTATAAAGACCCTCTGGTTTTTGGACTGATGCATATGAAATCTGTTGAGGTTTCTGTTGTCACTAACTGCCTAAATAACTATTGTGTTGCTTTTAAGTGCATTGTTAATAAACAGTAAATCAATGACATTGATGAACTTTTCGAGTTGTGATTTTTCAAGATTAAACTTATTGAGGATTTTTCTGTTTTAAATTATTTTGATGTATGTTTCTAAAAGTTTGTAAGGAGTAATTTTGATTTTTTTTCATGGATTATAGCTAAAAGAATAAAGATTTAAAACAAAATTTATTTTTAAAAGAAAATTCTTTATTCTGTAGATTTTCAATGCTTTTGTTTATGCGTAATAATTCACAAGAATTAAATAAATTATGAAAAAAAAGTTGCTTCATTTTTAACCTCATAATTTTAAGTATACATTTGAACATTGCTTTAGCTATATATGAAAGTTTTTTAAGACATTCTGTTTTGAAAAAGTTATGCATTTTTTTTGAGAAAGGGCAAATTAATTCTTTTAGTTTCTTGTTCATTAAAGTGGATAATTAATTTTTACATGCCTTTTTATTGAAGATAAAAAATGAATATAATTTCAACTATGACCTTTTAAAAGCTTGGACTATGTTTTTATGGAAAATAATTTTCACCACATGATGAAAATATGTATTGGAATCTTAACTGCATCCATACTGCAACTAATTTATTTTTTATTCAACTTTTGATTTACAAACTGCTATTTATCTGTATAAAAAATCCCTTAAAACCATTCCTTTTATTAAAACTATACTTCCATTATTGCAAGAAAGCTTAGTAAAATTATCTTGGTTAATATTGCTTTTAAACTGAGAATTCTTTTTTGATACAGCTGCAATATTTCATGTTGAAGCAAATGTATAAAATAAAAATATTTGCTTTATTTTTTATGAGAGATTGATGTAACTGACTAAATTTTCAATGTAATTTTTTTAAAAAAATTCTAATTTAGATACTTGTGCATTAATGCAACAATATAGGCAAAATTCAGTGACTTTTTTTTAATTATAAAAAAATAATAATAAAAAAAATGGCTACTTTCAAAGGGAATGGTTATTTATTACATGTTTGCACAATCATAGTTAAAGACTTATTTAAAAAAAAATTAAGGGTGTTGATGTGTTTTATTTGTGGGTGGAAATTTCATTATAATAAATTGAAGAATAGATTCAAAAGGAAATATTTTCTTCAGTTTTCTTGATCTCTGAACCATATTCTTGTAAATTCTATATATTTGGCTAGATACAGTTTAAGATGGTATTGAGTCATTATTATTCTTTTTACGCTATTTTATTGAATATCACTTGTTATGTGAACTAGTCTGATTTATGAAACTGTATATATGATTGATTGAAACTAGCTTTTTCAAATTCTACTTTTTCTTAATCAAACTCCAGTTAGAATAATTTATACTCTGCTGAATCACATGTTTGCTTCAAATTCTGTATTCTCATTTTTAGAAATTCAGAGTATGATGAAAAATGATGGGAGGGGAAAAAAATATGTATTATATAAAAAGCAAACAACCTCCAAACAGGTGGCACTATTTGCTGAAACTAAAATAGAAATCATGAGTGTGTGATGTTGCCATAAAGCACTGATATCAGCCTAATGGAATTTGGCACATTCTGTAACTTTGACAACTTACACCATCATAGTAGAGATCATTCACAAGTATCACAATTTATGTAATTTTTATTTTTGGTTAAAATAGTGGAAGTATAATAAAGGGAAATGAAATTGCTCCAAGTATTCTTAAAAGTAATAAAAAGCTGCTCATTTTAATAATAATAATAAAAAAATGTAATAAATAGTTTTTTAATATGAATGCAGTTAATTTTTACTGTTTTGAATTTAGCAGATCATGCAGATTATTTTTCACAAAAAATTGTACTGAAGCTTTGTAAATATAGTCTTATTCATAAATGTTTAAGAAGTAATTTTAAATTTCATGATTTTACTTTGATTGCTGAATAATTTGTTGAACATGAAATGAATGATACAGAGAAGAATATATTTACCAGGTTTTTATGTAATAGATATTTTCCATTTACTTAGCATTCCAATTTTTTTCCACCTGGTTTCTTTATTAATGTTACACAAAAAGTACTGGTGAAGTTTATTAAAATGTGAAAAAGACATTTTTCTCGAAGTTTTGGATTTGTTTCGTCGATAAGATTGAAATACTCCGTAGCGTAGGATCACTCTCGTTCGTTCGCAATATGCTTCATAGTAAACTTTGTGATCCGTGGCGTGCCCAAAATATTGTGTTGCGTGCCATTGGTTTGCCATCCCTGCACTATGATCTTCCAAAATAATTTTTGGTTTTTATTATAATTAAGAGAAATATTTTTATTTGCTTCTAATATGGAAAGCATTATTTTACTTGTTTAAAAATTCAAACGACTGTCCTTTTTGATTATTTTTCCCTTTTGATTTGAAACTCAAATAAAAAAAGAACATTTATAAAATGAATATATTACATTACTACAAGTTATCGTAATCTAATATAAATGTAGAAAAACAATCGTATAACAGGAATCGTAGAGTGTGATTTGATAATTTGATAAATAAATGCCTGTATAATAATTTAATGTGTTAAGAGTAAACATAAAAAATGGTGAAATTCTCATCTAACACTGTACAAAATAAGAGATTTTTAGTGTATAAGACCCCCTACTAGAAATTTATTTGAAATTACTAGAAATTTTCTTTTTGCGTGTGTGTGTTTAATCAGATTTTTTTGCAAAAAATTGAAATTTATTGTATATACCTTAATTTTAGTTCTTATAGTTTAAAACTTATAATGTATTTGTATTTAATCGCTTACTAATACTTTATCACGTCTTGGTATAAAATACTCTCAATGAAAATTCCTTACATGTATATAATTCTCGTAATTAATAATTCATGTAATAATGTTCTTTAAATTTTCAAAATCTATGACTTCCTTTTTATCATAATTCATTGTTTTGTTTGATAAGCTTAATAACATGGTTATATATATCTTTCGTATAGTTATAAACATATATTTTTCTGAGAACTTTAAGAGATTCCAAATATTATGCAAGACAATACTATATAGAAACCTAAAAACCTTTTACAGATTTTTTTTCTGCATGTCATTTCCATTAAAATGGTTTACTCAATATTTTCTTAGATATGATTTTACATATGCAATTAAAAAAAATATTTAAGGAAATCTAATAATTAATTGTATGTGATAAAACTAATATTGATATATATTATTATATAGTACATATGTATATCTCCATTATAATGATAATATTCAGGGTTGCAAGTCCGACTTAAAAAAAAAATATATATACGTACCATATGCAGAACATTCGGTGAATTTAATTGGCATTCAAGCAGTAGAATGTAACAATTTATTTTGATTTTGTCCTAAATCTTTATAATTTTTTTCTCATCGTCTATCCATCATTGGAATATACTTACATTAAATTTGAGCTGCGATAGAAATAAAAAAATATACTGTAAAACTTATCAAAAACACATTGGTCAGCATGCGCAGATGCAATTAAAATTTTTAAGCTCTGGATATTCAGAAATTGTCATGAGCCTGGAGTGCTTCATTAATGATAAATAACAGGCAGCGGATACTCAACTTTCTGCTAAAAAATTAAGATGAATGAATTAGAAACTACTTTTTTAACTATCCTTTGAAATGACATTTTGACACATTCACAAAGTAAATCTATTTCTCCAGAATAAAAATATGGATTTGTCGAAAGGTATAAAATTATTAAAATCGTTAATGTTATATATAAAAACCAAGATAGACCCTTTTGACTGTTACGAGTCAAAAACCAAGGAAGCATCTTTTACAAAAGAGTATCAAAGTGTTCACAAGTGTGTAAGACAACACAGTGTTAGGGTAACTTTCTTTGAAGGAAATAGAAGCACCGACAAAATGTCTGAAAACAGCACAGCCAGAAATTTAAAATAGAAATTTTATTACCTATATTTGATTCTCTAACTTGCAGTATACAAACACGTAGTAAAAAAATATGTGGAGCTTTTTGAAATGTTTGGATTTTTGAAAATATTTTTAATTTGAATGAGTCAGAAATTAAAATAATAATCAAGAAAATATCAAAATTTTATGATAAAGATGTTAATGGAGAGGAACTGAACTTGGAATGTTAACATTTCAAGTCATGTATGATCACTGATGGCGAAAAGCTGAAGAAAAAGCAAAGAGAAGAAATGGAAAAAAGAAAGATTTATAAAAAATATAATTCTACAAATGAAGAAGGACTGGAATTGGAATCAACACACTCTATACATACATGTATAATGAAAGACTATTCACAGTGTTTTCCAATATTGGAAGAATAATGAGAATTTTCTTATCAATTAGGATTACTAACATGAGTAAAGAGTGTTCGTTTTCAAAACTCAAACTAGTCAAAAATGAATTGAGAAATCGTATGACTCGATCACGTTTGAATAATTTAAGCTTGAAGAGTATTGAAAATGAAATATTATTAACAATTGCTTTTGAAGATCTAATTAATGATTTTATGAATTTAAAATGTAGAAAATGAATATACACATATACTTCATTTTACTATGGATTGCTTTGATTAAACTGTACATGCATATACACAAATATAAGGAGTATACAAATAAATATAAGGAGTTGCAGGTGGGGCCTATTTTTTCATAAGGGCCCAGGGCCTCAAGAAGTCTTAAGACGTCCCTGAATCCAGCAAAAGTATTGATTTACATACAATTCCCCCCTGAACAACACATTAAATGTTTATATGTGTGCGATTTTGAACAGCATTGCCAATTTTTATGTCATTTTGAACTAGAGTTACCTATATACTTGATATATATATATATTATCAATTTAGGAATTTTCATTTGCAATAATTTCAAATCATTTTAATCATTTCAAAATTCAAGATTTTGTTGTTTAGCACTTTTTATTTGAAAGAGATAAACACATTGTGAAATGTATTTACCTTCTTTAAATCCTTTAAAAATATACTGGATTTTTTTCTATTAATTTTAATTTTTAATGTGTTCTTTCAATTACTGTAGCTATATTTAATAATTGTTTGTATATTATCATGTTGCTTTAATTGTTCATTTTAAGACTTTAAAATTTTCTGATTCAAACTATTAATCCTCAAAATAATTTAGTTATAATAAAGATATTTTATTGAGGAAAGTATTTGAAATTTTTGATCGAGAATTTCAAATACCTACACTTGTTTCTGTTGTATCACATGATCACGGATTCGAGCCTGTGATGTCGCTAAAGTTCCGTCATGCAGCCAGGGCAGATGCACGTTAAATCTGTAAAAGCTCCAAGTCCTCCCATTGGCGTGGTGTAGAAGTTAAGAGAGGGAGGTGCCAGCTCAGGTATCGTCTTCATCACTTGATCGAGGTTCAAAATTACGAGGTTCATCACCAATAGCCCTTGGGTTGCTTCTAGTGCAATATTAGTAAAACCAACCAATCGGTTGAATCACATAATAGCAGAAAAAAGAAATTAGTTTTGTCCATGACAAAAAATTAAAAAAATTATTAAAATAGTAATTAAATAAATTAGTTCCTATCTAAAATTCTATCACTTTGTAGGATCTTCATTCTTGGTTTTCTCTCATAAATCGACCTTTTTTTATGTTACCGATCTACCGACTTTGACATTTGTGGCATGTTGTGGTGAATCTCATCAACTAAATGTTCGAATTTTGATGTTATAGAATTCATAAGTAGCTGGGTACTTAGTGCATCTTGAAAGACAGAGCTACTTAAGTTTTCAGACTTTTCAACAATTCCAGAATTTCATTACATCAAAGCCATGCCTAAAAATGTTGGGAAATTAGCTGAATTAGAGGCAAATCAAGGTTTGGTCTTCAGCAGACCCTTGAATTGATTCCAGACAAAACAGTTGTCTCTGAGACCTCTGGTCATTAAACTGATTGGTAAATAGTTGTACTTATAATTAAATTAAATTCTTGGTAACTTATAGTCAACATCTCTTCTTGAAATTTACCTCAATATCTTTAATTTTCCTTTAAAGGATACACACTCCTTACCTTATTTGCATCAGGTACAAAATAAAAATTGAAATTCCTTTCACACAGAAAATAAACATTTATGGAAAGACAACAGGAGGAATAATTAGAGCATTTTGATGGAAGAGGGTACATATCAGAAATTAGCTTATTATGGTTTACACTCAAATCTACGGATATGTAATTATCATTATATAATGAATATATAATTAGATAAATTTTGTTTCATGATAGATATTTGCAGTAATATGCTATTTTTGCAAACTGATTAGCATCTAGTATAGCAAATGCAATAATATAATTATATTTATTTGATCCTTTTTGTATTCATTTTGTATCTCTTGCATATATATATTCTGTATTATTGATTTTTGTGTGATTTATATATATTTAAAATGGTTTTTATTTTTTACATTATTATATTATGCACGCTTTCAAAAATAATGATTATGATTAGTTCCAAATTATTTTCTTGAAACTTTGTGTATCTGTGTTTGTTGTAGTATAAATTTTTGTTTTGTTGAGAATAATTATTTTTTTATCATCATTTATTATATTCTTGCATCAGTTTTTCTATCATTTTTTAAGTAGTTCTTTTTGCATAAAAATAGTTACTGTGATTATAATATCGAATTTTATTTTTCAGATCTATACCAACAAGTGTGGTCTTAAAGGTTGTAGGCAAAAAGAGGTATGATCTTTTATTTTTATGTAAATCAATAAAGAGTGAAACAGTAAACTCACTTTTAGTTATTTCAGCCAATTTAATTTAAATATTGTCAATTCATTTCTTGCTTTAATGTATAAATTTTATTGTTTAGTTGAACATTTTCAGACAATTTGCTTTTTAAACAAGTACTTATTCAAATGTTGATTTCTTGGTAGTGATAGTTTTTAAATCCAAATTGACATATATTAAGAATTAGTATTTTTAAATTATTTCTTCGATAGAAAATTTCTTACTTTAAAAAACAAATTTCAAAATTCATAAATATGTCTTTTTAATTTTTCTGATACATTTGTTATTTGGTTTGATTTAAATTACAAGCGAAAAGTATATTTCCTCCCAATAATAATATATTATTTCTTCTTTGAAATGTAACAAAATTTTGTTGTATAATTTCAATCAGGGAAATTTGATGATTAGGGGATATATGAATAAAAGTTTAAATTTTTTCCTAGGCAGCTTGATGGAAGTGATGTAGTTTTTCTGCTTTTTAAAAAGGATTATTTAATTTTAAAATTTTTTTTATCTGTTAGTGAAAGTGTAATGAATAAGCAAAATCATTATATTTGAAATTTAATAGATTTTATTATTAGTATCTTTTAAAAATTGTCATGTAATGGAAAAATTTATGCTTTTTAATTTAAAAATAGATGAAAATGAATTTATTTTTAATATATTTTTGAACATTTAATTTTATATCTAATAAATTTAACCTGTTTCTTATTTTAGCAATATAAATCTGCATTGTGTCCTGTTAAGTATCTGTCTTAATTATTCGATAAAACTTTATTAAAATTGTATTCCATATAAGAAATTTTATTCTGGGAATTAATAAATAGTTATGATGGTAATAAAATGATGGTAATTTTATCATAAAAATTTAAAATACTGTATAAAACAATCCAAAAATATTATGTATATAAAATTTTTTGTCAATTAATAATAAAAAACAATAATATGAATTGGCTGTTCTTTGTATTAAATGCAAGTCAGAATGAACTCCGTATTTGAATGAATAACAACATTAACAAATTATGTCAACATGAAGTTTGTAAAGGAGAAAAAAATTACTGATAAATAAGTGACTGATAAGTAAATTATTGTTATAGTAAAATTATACTTATATAAGTGAAGAAATTTACATTGAAACAAAAGCTGCATTTTATTTTACTTTAGTAATATTAAGCAAAAAAGAATTTTTTTTCAAAATCTTTAAATCTTCAAAGGTTAGTTTTCAAAATGTTTCCTCACATTAAAAAAAAAAGTCTGGTGGCAAATTTTTATAGGAAGAAGCAACCATGTTACTTTTTATTTTTTTTTAAAAAATTTTCTTAGTTTATATTGAAATTGCTTCATCTGTTGAACTGTGTGCAAAAATAAAAATGCTAATTTTTTAAAATTAATGTATTACAAATAAGTTTGTTATTACTAAAAATGATGCTTAATTTTTGAAGTGTAAATTTAGTGTATTTGTTCTGAAATGACATTTTGATTTCATTATATGAATATGTAAAGTTTTCAGTTCATTTTTGTAGCAACATTTAATTACTATTTATTTTATTGTTCTTTCAATATAGAAAAATAACTTTTTCTGTCTTGTTGAAGTGTAAAATCACCTATATCTATTTGCTTTTAATTTAGGTTATACGCATCACTTGTGATATTTGCCGTAAAAGCTACTGTTTAAAACACAGACATCCAGCTGATCATAAATGTGATGAACAAAAACCAGTTTCTCCAGCTCAAGCAGCAGGGTATGTCTTAAATATTTAGCAACTTTTTGATCAAAATTAAATGGATTTTTGATTTTAGAGATTTTTTTGAATTTTTATAAATGGTATTAGGGTTTATGGATGTGCATTTTCTTTAAAAAAAAATAAGTACAATTTTTTTATTATCGCATTTCTTTGATGTGATTCCTTAATAGCAGTTACTTGTTAAAAGACAGTTTTTCTGTTTTGTCCAATATTATTTATTATTCAAGTCACTATTTACAATTTTTTTTTCTTTTTGATCTTATTAAATTAAAGCACTGTACGATTTTCCTTAATATTTTCTAGTTGTCTTGATGGTGCTAAAAATAATCAAAATGTTGCATTTCTTTTTTGCTATGTAGAACTGAAATAAACTAAAAAAAAAAAAAAAAAAAAAAAAAAGAACCCTCTTATGCTTGCTGAAAAGTAAACTTTATCATTATTAAAAATACTTAAAAAAATTAACTATGTGGCTAATGATAATTTTTATTTACTATTAATGTATATTTACATACAGGAATTATATATGCATTTTCAATAATATGCATGCTCAAATTGTTTGATATTGTGAATCAGGAAGTATATTTAAAAAAGAGGAGTTGATCAACTAAGTATAATTTATTATTTATCATATCACATGTGTCCTAATACAAATGATATTACAATTATTTTTAGAAGTCTTTACTAGTCTCCTCACAATTCCTTGATTGGAAAATGATTTTAATTTTTTGGAAAAAAAAACACCTAAATTTTTGTTTTGCATTTGTATACACACATAATTGATTTTATAGAATATGGAACAGCAAAGGTTATTGTCTCCTTGGAAATATTATTTTAATTCATTAAATATCAAAGAATTTCATTTTCTTCAAGAATGTTTTGAACACTTATTTGTTAATTAATGCATTATCCAAAATCTCTTTGGAAATGATATTGTGCTGTGGGTCTATTTTGGGTATATTACAGAGATGAATTCTATGGGGACATGTATTTTCTGTTAGTCTACAGAATGTTCTAAATCATTTATACAGTTATATTAACTACTCACACATACATATATATGAGTTAAAGTTTAGAATGAGTATGCAGAAATGTGCTCAGTTTGAGACATGTATTGTTCAGTAAAAAATAAAATTTTAACCATAATTATATGAAATGATATATTCATGTATTTAATTGCAGTATTATTCAATTCTCAATTGTTTTAATCGTTATTAAATGTAAAGTGTATAACATGGCAACTTTTTTTAAAACTCAGAATTCTAGTGGTGTTACAAGTTAAAAGCATGGTGGGTCCTTTGAAGTCAGGCAATTACATAAGCTTAGTAATTAGAATAATGAGCTAGAATTTCTCTCACAAGTATTATTCTCATTATTGGACTTGGGTTCTAAATTACAAAATCGGTTACCATAAGTCTTTGCGTAGGTCCAGAGTAACATTAATTTAAACCTATCAACTATGTTCTACACTTAATATTGAGATTTGTATAGTTTTTTTTTTTAAAAAAAAAGATTCTTGCTATAGACATGATGGCTAATTTTGGTAATGATGATGTAAAATCTAAAAGAATAAACATCTATAATATCTGTAAAATCTTAACTGTTTAAAACTTATTCTATATAGAAGTAATTTTAGAAATTTCTTTTAGATGAGCTTTGAATTAGTTATCAATATTGTTTAAAACTTTTTGTACATAGTTTGTTAAACCAGTTAAAATATACTCTTCTTTGAAGTCATTGTCATTTTTGTCTTTGAAAATACTGCAATCATGATTGAAAAATACAATTCTCTGTCATATTAAAGATGTAATTTATCTGATTTTTCTATACATTTGAGTATACCTAACTTCATTTTAAAATTCTTGAAGTATTTAAAAAACAACAACTACAAATTAAGTATTGATGTAAATTTATCTTTATATTATTTACTAAAAAAAAACATGACGTTTCATAATTGTTAACTAATTATTGTACGAATAGTTTTTTTTAATCTTTTAATTAATGTAAATATGGATTTGTGTAGATCATTGATTCTTAGATGGACAGAATTAATCCTAGGAAGGTATTGAGTTGTAATTAAATGGGATTTATAGCAGACTAATCTCAGTTACAATAAATTTAACAAATAATTTTTTTTTCTAATGCTCATTTTTTCAAAAATATATTATTGATTTGTAACATCTTTTGGTCTTTATAAATAATGAACACATGTAGAAATGCATATCTGAGAACAGTTTAACCAAAATGTAAGTTATTTTCAATTACAGCTCTACTGATGTCAATAAGAGCAAATTCGTAATTTTGTATTTAATTTTTTAATGGAATGAAGCTTGACTAATCATATATAATTTTTACAATAATATTATATTCTTTACTTGTTAAATTTTATTGTGTTTCATATTCAATTCTATTGTGTTAGACATGCTTTATTTTTAAATATAATGATGATTAAAATCTAATCGTAAAGTTGATTTCAGCAATCAATTGCACATGGAAAGAAAAATATATATTTATAGGGCATATACCATTTTTTTAACTTAAAAAAAATTGCAGACTTTTGGCAATAATGTTAACTAGCGTGAGAACCTATTAAAATGATGATTCAGTAAATAAAGAGTATCAGCAGTTCTTATCTTTTTTCTGCATTTTATTTTTGGAACTTTATGTACTTAATATCCATCTTTAGATGAACTGTAAAATAAATAATTTTTCTGATTTAAAATTTTTCTATTCCTTAAAATTTTGATTTACTTATGTGTCAATCATTGAATGATTAGAATACATTTTGCTAGAATTTTTTCTATTGCAGTAGTTTTTCATCCTAATTAAAGGAATCAAATGGGTATAAAAATTTTCTTATTAAAGTATTTGATATGGTTAGTTCATTTACTTTATGCAAAATTAGTCTTTAATTCCTTAAAAAAAGAAGAAAGAATTCTGTACATATAAAATTATCATAAAGTCTATCCTTTTTTCATAAGTTATGGATGTTTATTTTATATTTGTGAGAATTTTTTAAAATAAGTTTGTATTGGGAAAAAGTTTGCAGTTTGTAATTTTGAATAATATTTTGTATAGAAGTACAAGTTACTTATTGACAATTGTTTGTGCATTTTCTTGCTACTTAATTGAATCTTATACATATGCATAATTTTTTTTTCTGTACATCGAACACTATTGATGTTTTATAACTTATTAAAAGTATCTTATAAGAGTTACTCTTTCTTTTCACTATTTGTAATTATTTAAGGTGTACAATAATAGTTTATAAAGAACACCTCAATTTTCATCAGTTATGCTGAAAGATAA
This sequence comes from Nephila pilipes, assembly GCA_019974015.1. Classification (NCBI taxonomy): domain Eukaryota; kingdom Metazoa; phylum Arthropoda; class Arachnida; order Araneae; family Nephilidae; genus Nephila; species Nephila pilipes. The sequence continues at coordinate 420,147 of BMAW01057424.1, read as the reverse complement.
CTAATTTTTATTTGCTGAGAAGTGTTATATTTTTGTAATATATACCTTTCAGTAAAGTAATATATTTATTTATTTTGATAACTTTTGAGTTAAAAAACTGCTTATTTTCTTATTCTTTTTGCTTTTATTCTGATTCCTTTTATTGAATATAACATTGCATTTTCAGCTTTATTTAAATTTTAAATTATTAATGTTATGAAATTTTATTGTTTAATTATTATATAATTTTAATTTCCAAAAACGATATGTAATTTTTACAGAGCTGCTGCATTAGTAAGAGCTCAGAATGCAAAGAAATCGAAATTTAATTGGTTTAGTAGTCAAAGCAGTTCTGCAAGTTCTGAAAGAAAAACAACCCCAAATCCACCTTCTTTACCAGAAGTGTCCATTACTTCAGTACAAGGTAGATTGGTAAGTGGAAAGATTATCATTAATTTTGAAGAAGAGGATAGTAAAAATATTATTTATTTATATAACAAACTACAATTAGTTAAAATATGTAAGAAAATAAGAATGTTGAATTTATTATATGATGGCATCTTATATATTATAGTAGAATCAAATCATTGGATTGTAATTTTTTTTTTTTTTTTTTAAAAAAAAAAAAAAAGAGTGAAGTATTTACTTGTTAATCATTAGTTTGTTTTGTATTTTTATTGTTATGTTAAATATTTTAAAAAAAATAAAAAGCTATGTGAAATTTTAAAGAAAACTTTTATTCAAATATAGAAGTTTTATTTTAAAAATTATTAAATAATTGGCTGGGTTACACAATTGATTGGTTTTAAAAATTGTGATATTACAAAATTTGGATCAACATATAACATATGAATTACTTACATTTATAAAAATATTTGGTTTATGAAACAAACAAAAAAATGTTTTTGCTAGTCAATAACTGGTTTTATATATTGTGATATTAGAAAATATGAATAAACTTATATAATACACAAATTACTTTAATTTATAAAAATATCTGAATTATGAAATTTTTTTTTTGCAATGCTATCTTCATATTGAAATTTATAAAAATAATTATTCAAGGGAGGGAAGAAATTTTAAAAATAATTTTAAGCAGAAAAAGAAATTTAAAGAAAACTCTTTCATAATTGTTATTTATTAGCAATGGAAAATTAGTTATATGTTGTATTATTCATTACTTGGGAAATGTTGACAACTTTTAATGCATTCTTCACAAGATATGCGAGTTGATTTTGAAGTTTGGAATGTAAACTGTCAATTGAATCATTTTTCATAAGGTTGGCTCCTTCAATATAATTATAATCAAATATTGAGGACCTGAAGAATTACAAAATATCTTATTATAATCAGTTTTGTGAATATATTTTTTTAAAATTAAGTGAATTTTATATGTAATGGAATACATTGTATGTATGTATGTATGTAAGAGAATGATGATGAAAATTACTAATGATTATGTAACTATAGATAATTTAGTAACAGTAAACTATGCAATGATTTTTTAAAAAATTTATAGCAAATAGGGTTTTCTTTTATGGCATTGAAAATTTCTAAACCATAACAAGATAATCTTTATTGAAATGTAGAGATTCAACATTTAGAACTATCTAGTGGTTGTATGCTCTTTGATAGGTTCTAGAACAATGATTTCTCAATTTTGTTAAAATTGCAAATAAAGTTTAATGAAGAAGAATTTCTAGATTGAAATATGAGAGAAATTTGTGTCTAACAAACATATTAGTTTTAGTATTTACCTATAATTTACTCTTTAAATGCCTTGGAAATAATGTTATCAATTGTTGCTTATTAAAAATGTATTGAATTCATAAATTGTTATTAAAAATTAATTGAATCTATTAAATGAATTGTCTCATTAATTGTTATAGTAAATTTTTTTAATTACTTTTTTTAAAAGAATGAGCCAAAATGACAATCATTCAATCAATTGTAAGTTGTAGTCTAAGTACACATTTATAAATATTTGAGGGAATTGATGTAATAAGCAATGAAAAACTATAAATTAGTTTTAGGAATATATTTTTCTAAAGCATGTAATGGTATTTAAGAATCGTTTTTTATTTAAAAAACAAACAAACACTAAACAATGCACAAAAAAAGCCACTATATTGTGATAATCTGACTATTTTCATTACCTATCAATACAATGAATTAAACATCAGACTTTGCACTTATAATTTCTGAAAATATCTCTATATTCTTAAAACAAGCAAAAAAAAAAAAAAAAAAACATATATATTATCTTAATTTATACATGTACTGTATTAAATTTTATCCATACTAAAATGTATTTTTTTTTAATAAATTAGTCTGAAGATGAAGCTTTAGCACTTGCATTACAGCAATCAATGAATGAAACTAAACCTAGGTAAGATTTTTGCATTATTAATCTATTAACTACATTGAAACATTAAATTGAATGAGAAATATAATTCTTTATAATTTTATTTAATATGTATAATAAAAGATTTATATAAATTATTAATATACATTTTAAAAATGTATTAAATTTTGTATGTTAATTTAAAGTTAGCTTAATAAAGTGTATTACATTTTGAATATGTGATCAAAGCTTCGAATATATTTTTATAGAAATATTCAAGAAGAAGAGGATAGACTTTTAGCCCAAGCTTTGGCCAATTGTGATCAAAGAAGAATTGTTCCATCTAGAGTAAATATATATTTTTTAATTTTATCTATATTCTTAGGAAGATGCTTTTTTTTTTTTTTATTTTATATGTATTAAAGCAATTCATATAATAAATTGATGTCATATTAGTAATTTTTTTTTGGGGGGGGGGTAATGAGTCCTATTAAATGTATAAATTATCAAATTTTAAGTCTCTTCTTGCCATGGAAGGATTTTAAAGTAATATTCAATCTCAAGTTTTATCACACTAGTTTGATTGGATTTTATTAGCTCTATTACTTATAGAATGTTGTTGAATTATTAATAAAATACCCCATCTACATAAAAAATGAAACTATTTTCAATGTTAATTGACATTTTTTTTAAAAAATAATTTGTCCTTACAAGAGACAATAGATATTAAACTTGACTATAAATTTTGTAAAGGTTAAATGGTTTGTTCAAACTTTAACTATTTGGTTTTGAAGAGTATTAGTTTATATAAGAGGGTAAAGTAATACAATGCTCTGTTAATATTCAATTATTGTTTGAAGTTTTAATTTTCAAAGTGTGAAATTCTCTTAAGATGTTATGTAATTATCATCTTACTTTAAATACACAAATTATGTAATAGAAAAATCAATAAATATAACATTCACTCTTGAATTTGTCAATTTTATTATGTAATGCTGACTGTTAAGGTTAAACTTTTTTATATGTTGAATGTTGATACAAGGGACAGTGACAATTAATATGACAAATGCAAAATTAAATTTCTGAAAAGAACAATTAAAAAATTTTGTAAGTTAATTTTAGAACAAAAGCAATTATAAATAATTTCTTATTTTTTCAAATGCCATTCAAATTTCATCATAATTATTGAGGGTTTTTAGAAATAGAAGTTATCAGTTTATATATATAATTGAACTTTATTAAAATTGTTTACAGTGTTATTTATTTTTAATGTATATGATTGGTTAGAAATATATTTTCAAAATGTAAATCTTTATTTACACTAATCAATTTACATTTTAATTAGTCTCTTTAACTATATCAATTGAAAAAATATTGATTATTAATCATAAGAGATTGGTAAATCTATTAAATAAAAATATGAGGAAAAGTAGTGTTGTCAAGAGCATCGGAAAAATATACACAAGCATTCAAAATTATTTGTAAAGAAATTTAAATGTATATGAAGAAGACCTAGTTTATTTGTAGTTGTATAAAACGAAAATCTTTCTCTGTATTCCTCTTCTTCAATGGTATATTAAAATATGAAATTTATCACTTTGGGAAAAGAGTAGTAAGAAATTTAATAAATGAGTTAATTTTACGTATTATAAAGATAACATTTGAATGAATCAAAAGTAATGTAATTATAATTCAAAAGTGCAAATTTAATGTGATGTGCTAAGGATTAAATTTGTGATGTGCTCACTGCTTGTTACCCATAATTAGATAATAAAAGTTGGACTTTTTAAAAATAAATTTCTGAATAAAACTGTTTTAATTGATTGATATTCAGTTGTATAAATTATGTATAAAAGTGCAATTTTATATAATTTAATTTTTTTTTTTTTTTTCAGAATCAGGAAAACAGAGACAAAAATTGTTCTATGTCTTAGCATTTCAATTCAAATGTCAAGAAATGATAATCATCTTCACTCATTTTAGCAATTTATAGGAAATATCTTTGCACATATTCTCTTTCTACAATTTCATAAGGCTATTTATTTTTTGTATAAAGCTTTATAATACTATTTAAATAGATTTATTTGTATGTAATGTAATAAAGATATAATTTTCTGTTTTTTTTTTTATAAAGTTTCATTAATATTGTGTGTGTGTATATATATATAAATATATGACCAATATTATAACTTTTTTCCTTGTTGGAAAAAAATTGTCCTTCTGTTTTGCAAAATTTTGATTTATCCCTCACTTTTTAGAGAAATATCAGTGCAGAGTTCTGACAATTGATTGACACTCATTGCATTTAGCATATTTGTCTTTTAGATTTAAAAAGTCACAAGAGCTACCTTATTATAATTTCTAACAAAATTATATACATATTTGTATAGTTATTCATAAGTTTCAGCACAAATTTTGAAGATAAGCATATTAAATTAATGTTATGTGTCAGTTTGTATAAGTACAGATGACACATTAAAAACCAAATAAGAATTGGTAGAAAAAAAAAGATGTTCACATATACTTTTTTAAACAATTATTTATCGGTAACATTTAGTGAACTCATTATTGTGATGGAATTTCATATGGTGATTTTTAAATACTAACTGCAGAGTATTTTTTCAACATCATTTAAAAAATTCTTCTGGAATGTATAATTAAATTTACATCTTTGAAATTTAAAAACATTAATATTATTTTTTGATATATAATTTAATTATTTCTTTCTTTAAAACAGACATATTTTGAACAGTTAAATGATAATACTCTTGATAGACATTTTAGGTTTGTTAATAATTTTGATCTTTTTGTTTCCGATATATACTTGTGCTTGCAAATACATATTGTAAATGTGATAGGCATCTAATACCTTAAATGCTGTGCAAATTTAAAGTTTAGATATATTCATTTAATAAAAAATTGTAAACTCATTTTGACAGTTATAAAAAGTTTGTTGTAGGTTTATTAAATATTTTGTTGTTTTAACTCTCACAGATTTTCAGTGACTGATTGAATTCTGACAAATTGTTGTTTAACACTAAACACAAACAGGACCAGGTTTGGGCTCCACATTATAGAATTATATGTATAAATTTATGTGTGTTGTATCATTCTTTAAAATTTGTATCGTTGATTTGGAATCTGCCTTCTCCTTCACGATCCTTCTCTATTTTCAACCCTCCTTGTTAAACAATTTTTATATTCAAATTTTTTTCACGTGTCTAGATTACAGCTACATCTTGTTTGGTGCAGTATGGCCACATCTGGCTCTTGCTCCAATAAACTTCACTATCACACATCAGAATCTACCTTGATATTTTCTCTGTAATCCAAAATTGATCTTGAGAAATATACCACATATTCTAATATTATCTTTTTTAACAAATGCTGTTGATAGGTATTATGGGGGGGGGGAAGCTATGGTGTTTTATCTCAAAATGCTAGTCATTTAAATGGTAATATGAGCAACAAGTGTTTTTATTCGTATTTCTACTAAGCAATGATAACATTTTACAGATTTCTCCTTATGTTGTATAAAGAAGACTTGTTTTATTTATGAATCTTTCAGAAAATTTGTCTGGGAAAATCTCTCTAAGTAGTTCCTTAAAATTTTTCTCCAATTATTGTTAAAAAGTTCAAAAGATGAATTTAGATGGTACAGTTTTAAAAAGATGAATTTAGATGGTATAGTATATGTATTATATTTGATAGAAATCTAATGAAGGAACTTTTGTATGTTAAATTTTTGTGATACAAAAAAACTGTATTAAAGAAACTTAAGATTTTTGAAGCTCATTTGAGAAAGAGTTTTATTCAAAATATTTTTTAAAAAAAGCTTTTAGATCTAATTTTTTGATAAAATTTTTTAGAGACAACTTTAAAAAAAAGGTATTTTGATTGGATATATTCAAACAGATGAAGTAGATTTGATTTCCTGTAACATGAATAAGTTACACAGGAGGAAAAAAAGCTTGATGTTTTGGGGGGGGAGGACATGCTGTAACAGTGAACCAGAACCGGTTGGATCCAAATTTAATAATTGTAAAAAACAATTCAAAAATAATATTTTTTTTAAAAAATAAGCTGATATTTTTTGCAGATTCATGTTTAAAAAATTATACATGTTTAATTTTACTGTTGATTTGTTTTTTTTTTATATCAACATATAATTGATATATGTTGTGTAACAATTATATTTATTAATGTGCTTATTTATAAGTGCTGTGTTTTATGCTGCAGTAAACTCATTAATCCAGGTAACTATTAAATTCATAACTAATAAATGCAAATGAAATTCTTAACAAGAAGCAAAAATCTGTTGGCTTAGTAGTTTTATACCATGAATGGCTGAGATGTCCTAATTCTTATTTTTTATTTTATGGAATTCTTTTGTTCGGATGATGTCACTTAAAAAGAAGCCAAAACTTAATGAAATGAAAGATCACTTGAATTTTGTGATAAAACATGAAGATAATAAGAAAGAAACTATATCTGGATATTACAAAGAACTGAGGCACCTGCATTAATTAATTGTTCAAGAAATTAATGCTGAAGGGAGAAAATAAAATATCAGTAGTTTCTTTTAAACCAATGAGCATTTCAAGTGTGGTCAGTTCAGATGAGCCTGGAGAGTTATGTTCCAAGTGGTTTTCTTTTTCCAACCTGATACATATCTTGAAAATAATGTATTGACTCCCTTGTTTGATTGATTTCTCCCTTGTGTAATTATTGACTAATTTGCTTTATCTTATTTCAAAATACATATTCTTTTTACTGTACAATGTATTTAGCTATGTACTTAGACTCATTTTATAAGTTTTATATTATCCAGACAACCTAAAGCCCCAGTTAGTCAGGTTCTACTGTATTATGAATATATTTGTAGATATATTGTGAAATTGGGAGTTCTTGATCTACACTTGTGAAAAATACTTTGTGAATGAAACAAAATAAAGGGAAAATCTTATTCTTTTAAATAAGAACTGTGATTTGTATATTGAGATAAGATAATGATATTAAAGAAAGTGGATAATTTATTGTTAAAATTAATAGTTAATTTCATCTGTCAGGATTGTTAATTTATATAATAATATATAATGTTATATTATTTTCATTACTTACTAGCAAAATATTTTTTAAAATATGATTTGGTAATTTTCAAGGGAGCTGATGCAGTATATTTCCGGATCGGCACCAATTTTTTTTTTTTGGCTATGATACATTTTTATGCCAGCTGCCTTGTTAATTTCAAATGCTGTACAATTAAGCTGGCAAAAAAAAAAAAAAAAGTTTTTGTGTACAGGGGTATATTCTGCATCTAAGCCTTTTCAAACTTTGATAAGATTTTCAGAAACATTTGAAAATGAATGACGAAATTTTTTTAGTAGTTAAACTAGATTTTGAATCATCACAAGTTATAAATTGATTAATCATACTTTTGCTTTCTTTTTTAATAAATTTAATAATTTAGTTTTGGAATCAGAATGTTAATGAAAACGTTCTTAATGTGCTGTATATATTTTTAATGAATTTCAATACTAATTGCGAAACTAAATTAAGTTTTGTTTCTTCAGAAATGATTGAGTTAATTTTCAACAATGCTTCTATATGGAGGGAAAAAACCAAATTTCAGGTTTATCTGTTCAAAAAAGGGTATATTTTAACACCCACCTTTTCCATTTTAATCTTTTTTTTTAATTATATTTATATTTCCAGGTTTTTTTCTTTTTTTTCTTTCCCATTTTTGGTTTGATCTTTTTAGCAATCTTTACCACATTCAGTTCGCTAAAGCTTCTTTAATTTTTATCTCAGTGTGCACAAAATCGTTTAATTATTTATCATTTCAAGTAATATTTTTCTGAAGTTTTTACATAATTTGGTAAAATCGTATTTTTTAGTTCACGCCTAAATGACGGAAGCGAAAATGGCGCTAAATTGCTTAAAAAGTAGATAGCATTAAAAATAATTCAACAGGATTTTTCTGCAAGGATTGCCAATTGGGTGAAAATATTGTGCTTTTAGGTGCCCTTTTCTGTCGCCAAAAAGCATAGCCAGATTTGGCTCTTGTGCCATAAAACTCAACAGTTACTCTCTCACTGTCGCTAAAGTGTAATCTAAAATATGTTTCCCCCGGGGGACCTACTTTTAATAAGTACGAGCTTCATGACCCATAGGCACCCTAGTCATCGTTTTCTTCCTCATGAGTTTACTGTCTTTGGTAAACATGGATGACTTGTCCCCGGGAGACCCAGCGATTCCTCTTTATTTTTGACCCTTTTTTCTTGTCAATTTTTCTTTCTTTTTTCTCCCTTTCAAACGTCTAGACTGTAGTTGCACGTTGTTTGCCGCTGCATAGCCACATCTGGCTCTTGCGCTATTAAACTTCCTTTTCCTTCACTCACTCACAAGTAGGCTAAAATAATTTCCAACCTATGTTTTTTTTTTTTTCTAAAAAAAAAAAAAAAAAAAAAAAAAGATCACAGTTTTTTTGTTGCATCGAATGCCAGATACAGTTGACAAAATGTTTATTTGTACACTTCAATTTTGGAATATTATAGCAAAATAAAATAAGGTAACTAAATTAAAATTGCAGAAATATATTCTAGTTTGGTAAAATAATAATAAAATATGAACAAAAAAACAATCGCATAAACTTTAGTTGATTAGTGAATAAAACTTTATAAAAAGTATACAAAAAGAGTATTTGTACACTTGCTTAGTGACAAATGTGAAACATAATTATAATTTTTATATAGAAATTTAATACTTTGTATGCAGTCCATTGGCTTTTACAATTGCTTCAAGACGTCTTGGCATTGATTCTATTAATTTTTTAGTGGTTTCTTGATCTATTTCTTCCCAAGCTTCTACGAGTGCTTCTTTCAAACTATTTTTACTTGTAATATTTTTTTTTCGGACTTCAGCATCCAATAGCATCCACAAATTTTCAATTGGATTTATATCCGGTGATTGTGGTGGAGTTTCAAGGCGTCTTGGCGCATTATAAAGCAACCATGTTTTGGTAACCATCGCAGTGTGTTTGGGATCGTTATCTTGTTGGAATAAGAAAGTGTCTCTGATACCCAATTTTCTAGCACTGTCTAATAAGTTATGCCGCAACACATCAATGTAACCTAAAGCTGTCATTTTAGTGTCAATAAAGTGTAATTTTCCAACACCACCATGAGCTACACAGCCCCAAACCATTACATTTCCTCCACCATGTTTCAGGGTCTGAAGTACATTTTTACTATCAAGGGCTGTTTTATTTTTTCGCCTGATTTTTCGGATACTAGGGGGTGAAAAAATTTAAAACTTGCTCTCATCTGAAAAAATAACCTTTTTCCAGAAGTCCATCGGTTTGTCTTTGTATTTCATAGCAAATTCTAGACTCTTCTTTCTATTTACTTCAGAGATCATTGGTTTTTTTCTCGGAGTTCTGCCTTTCAAACCAGCACTATGTAGCACATTTCTTATTGTTTGAGCGGTCACTTTAATGTTAGAAGATGCAAGAAGGTCATCTGCAATTTTCTGAGCAGAAATTTGTGGTTTTCTAATAGCTGCTTTAACAATACTTCGTTTATTTCTTGAAGTTAATTTACTCGGGCCGCCTGGCCTGCGTTCATTTTCAACGCGCCCAGTATTTTTATATTTTCTTACGATGTAACCAATAGTTGTAAAGGGTAATTTAACCATCTTTTGAATTTCACGATAAGATTTTCCACTTTTATTAAGGTTAACAATATGAGTTCTCATGTCTAAAGAGACTTCTTTTGATTTCGTGGACATTTCTCAACTTTTCTCTGTGAGTGACCTTCACTGTTGAAAATGATAACCTTCAATGTTTAAAAAATACAAACAATCCAAAAAATTAACTATGATGTCAAAAATTAGATGAAATGATAGTAATGCTTACCGGAGATATAGGTGTACAAATATACTTTTTGCAAGAAATTTTCCAAGTTTGCAAGATTTGGATTTTGTTTTCAATTATTTCAAAATATTTTGTTCTTTTACTTGGAAATAAACAACAAACTCAAGCTCACACGTTGCAATGAATAAAATAGCTGCTTATATATATTTGAAACTTCAAAAAAAAAGTGGTGTACAAATAATCATTTTGCCTACTGTATAATCATATATTGACTTTCGAAACAAGTTCAAATATACGAATTATCAGGAGAATGCAAGTTAGTAATTAAAACCAAAGTAAAAATTAAGAGCAAATACTGTGAAGGAAAGTTAGTATTCAGTATGATATTATTTACTTAAGTATATTTAGATTACACTAATAGAATCAGCATTTATGTAAAATGTTGGAATTCCAATGCGGTTATTCAGACGGCACAGCTTATTCTGATTAATATTCATTTATTGAATGACGCTGCCGCTTCAGTGTTCGCATTCTGATTTCAACATATTGTTCACATTGAGCCGTGTGTTCGAGTCTTAATTCCACTAAAAACTCGTAGCCGTGGAAGCCTAGTGGGTAACGCATCGGACTCGCGGCCGCGATTTTCTCTTTGAGTCGTGGGTTCGAGCCTTGACACCATACCCGCCGTGTAGCCGGGGCTGATACACGTTAAATTTGTTGGGGCCTGAAGTCCTCCCGTGGCGTGGTGTGGAAGTTAGGAGAGAGGGTGCCAGCTCAGGTGTCGTCTTCGTCACTTGACCGAGGTTCAAAATTACGAGGTCCGTCTCCAATAGCTCTCGTGTTGCTTCTAGTGCGACGTTAATAAAACAAAAACTAGACATATAGAAGGGCTGATATCGGATAAAATGTCAATGGGGCTTAAAATCCTGACGAAACGTGGATGTGGAAAGTTGGATACCACCTCAGGTGTCGACTAGTGGTTTAAAATCACGAGACGTATTTGCTGTGGTTAGCGGATCGTTTCATTGGTCACAAATAAACAGGAGTGTTTAATACAACAAATAGATAGTCGAATGGAACTTTCGCATTGTAATTCTAAACTGGGCCTAAAAATCTTCATGCAGTGAAACATTGGAACTTAAGGTACCAAATCGACTGTTGTCTTCGTCATTTAAATAAGGTTCAAAATTATGTGATCCATTGTCTAAATAGTTTGTTTTGTGGGTTTTTAAAGCGATGTTAATTGAAACTATTTAAAAACAATGTTAAAAAGAAATGTTCATTTCAACGAGGAAAAAAAATGATGAAAATTAGAGGTTTAAAAACCATCAAAATATTTATACAATAGCGTCTGTATTATGTAATATGGAAACTTAATTGTGTGTGTCTTTCAAAATATAAGTTTTCATGCATCTATGAAGCATACATTCCAATAATTTTCACGCATGGAAGCTTGTAAACTTTAAATATTATCCTATTACGTAGTTTATAGTATTTAATATTGGGTAAAATTGCTGAAAAGCTTTAAAATTGTGCGTCATTTTCAAGAGGCTTTGGTGATTTAATCATCTGTTCTAAACGCGCTATTCTGTCGAACAACGAAGGCTCTTTGTTCCCAAAAGCCATCCATATAATGATGATCTATAAGTAGAACCCCTTTCTGTCTATTTTAGTAGCCAGTAGTACTAAATCAATTTTACACAGTCTGCAGAAATTCTATCATTCTCGAACATCAGATTGCTCTTTGAAATTCTGAACTCTATTTAATGTTCTTTTCTTCCTATAAATCATATCAACAGCGATGAAATCCGTCTTGGATCGATTCTGTCTGAAACATTTCTCATTGGTAATATAATGATTTAGAACTTACATTGGTTTGTAATCTTCTGTTGATGTTCTTTCGTCGAATGAAATTTCTTACTCACTGGATATTTATTATGCTGATTAAAATGCAGCATTGAGGAAGAATGAAGAGTACATTGTTCGGCATTCTTTATTTTACGCTATATATATATATATGTGTGTGTGTGTGTGTAAATATATATATATATATATATATATATATATATATATATATATATATAAATAAATAAATTCGTCTGTAAAAGTAAGAAATTTGTAAATTATATAAACTATTTTTACAAAAATAGTAAGCCAAAAAGGTATTAATTATGTTTCCAAAGAATTATGAAAATACCCAGAATCGGATACGTAAGCGTATGCATATGTGTCTGCGGAGTTGTGATTGTTGAGAGGATATAGTTACTTGCAAGTGCATCTATAGGTTTGTATACTCGTACTCCGTGACATTCGTCGTAAGAGTTAGAAAAATCGTATTAGGTATATCATGTAAAATGAGTAGCCATGGATGTACGACGTGTGGCTATTCAATAACTAGACTGATGCTGTTAAAACATTTTATTTTGATTTCATACATATTTACTTATTGGCACCTTCAACACACACCTCTCCGCTATCCCTACAACTCTCCATGCAAATCTTCCATTGTTCGAAAAAGTGCTTGAAGTCTTCCGTCAGCTCCTTCAGAACGCGTGCCGCTTTCTCTTTCACAGCTTCAACGGACAAAAATCTTGTTCCTTTCAAAGCAGATTTCACCTTAGGAAATAAATAGAAGTCTCTTGGAGCAAGATTCGGCGAATAAGGTGGGTGTTCTAACACTGCAATGCTTTACTTGACTAGAAACTTCTTGACAAACAATGTGGAATGACTTGTCCTTCCCCAATTCTGGTCGTTCCCCCCCCCCTTATTCTTTCATGGAATTTAGCAAGGACGTGAATGTTGATTAAAAGTTTGACCTCTAGGAACCCAGTGAAGTTACACAATCTCATGAATATCGAAAAAACGCAATCATCATTGCTTTGAATTTGGATTTGCTCATTCGAGCTTTTCTGGCCCTCGGTGAAGATGGGCTCTTTCAGTGCATGGATTGGCGCTTCGTTTTAGGATCATAATTATAAAAATACGATTCACCACCCATTATTATCTTTTCCAATAAGTTTTGATCATTTTCAACAGCATTCAACGTGGCATACAAACATTTTTGCGAGTTCTTGTTGTTCAAAGGAGAGAATTTTAGGGGTCATTTTGGCACACACTTTTTGTATGTTAAAATTGTTGTGTAACATTTGCCGCACGTATTCTTTGTTAATTTCTACAGTCTCAACAATCGCGCAAATTTTTAACCGATGGTCAGATCGAACCAGATTACCGATTTTTTCGACGATCCGGGCGTGAATCATCTTCAACGTCTCCTCGGCATCTTGAAAAAGCTTAAAACACTCAAAAACATGTACACGCGACAAACGTACGTTTCTATACACTTCTTCAATAAATTATAAGCTTCCGTAGAGGGTTTCTAAGTTTCAAGTGAAATTTCACTATTCGTTTATCGCTTATTTTTTCCGGCGAAACAAAAAATATAACTAACGCGAACGAAGGCTACGGCGATGCGGATTCATTTACAGTAGAGAGAGGTACTGTATTTGAAAGAGAAGGCATGTTTTGCGCATGCTTACTTCTTCTATAGCAGCGTCAGTCTCATTATTTAATAGCCACAATTTCAATGAATGACGGAATGAGACGGAGAACGATCGGTAGTTTTGGATTCAAATTCAGGGGCTTCAATCACAAATTCACGGGCTTCAGAATTCAACAAAATGCTAAATGTCGTCTGCAAATCGTGGAAACAGTTTCAGGACACTATTCGTATCGAGAAGACCTGAACAAAGTCGACTAAGATCCACAATGATAAATCAGGATCCCTATTTGCCACTTTCAAAGCGGAGATGTAGGACTGTTGTAGCTTCACTACTCTTACGTGAGCCGAATGCTGCCACTGGATTCGAATATGGTTTATAGTTGCTTGAAGGCTTCATAAGAGAGGAACATATGCCTTAAGACCCTTTGCTTGTGTTCCACTCACTGCAGCATTCATGAAAGCGCGTTTAACATGGTGCAGAAAACAAGCACCTTGGACTAAAACTAATTGAAGCGAGATGCTTTTACAGATGAGCAGAGATGCAGCCTGGACACTAATTCTCGCCGTACCTGTATCTAGAGAGGGTCTAACTCACGATACTATCCCTCCCGCATCAGGGGGAAAAGATCATTACGGAGTAGATGTGTAATGGTTCAGGCAGGCATTATGTTGGACGGCCGCACACTCTTGTACGTATTTGACAAAGACTTTCTGACGACTATGGGATATAGATAGAAGATCTTAGAGCCCTATGTTCGACTTTTCGGAAGCACAGTTTGTCTTAGATTATTGTAAAGGACAGAGCGTTCCCATCGGATTCAACTAGTCGACGATTACCTGGAAAGTAATGATATTTGCCGCATTCATTAGCCAGCCAGATCTCTTCACTTTAATAGTATAAATTATGTCTGAGACGCTCGTTAGAGAGAGCAAATGCATCTCTCCATTCCCTTCCAAGAACCATCTCAGAGCTAAAAACTACCTTGCTGCACGTGGGGAATCGACTGCCACTGAAGTTCTTCAACTGTCTCCTATCAAGTATGCTGTCAATGCTGTGCGATTCTGTCTGACTGTGAGAGGGAACTATACCCACTTTAGACTCATTTTAAGTTCGATATGATTACGAGGATATTGGATATCCCTGCATTGTGAGCTTTTCTGATAATCATGCGCACAATAAAATGACTTTTTAATGGTATATCTCTTTCTCTGTTATAAATGTATATTTAAACTAAATTTCATTAATATCTATCTATTAGTTTTTCAAAAATTCGACAAATTAATCAAATTCTCTTAATTTTACACACTAGCGTACATATAAGCGAGCCCCAAAATTAAGTATACTAAAAGTATAAAATATGCTTTTCGTAATAGGGAAAATTTTGATTAGAGAAAATCGTGCTTTTTCTATCGATACTCTTGTTCATCCCATTCCAATACGTATAGAAAAAATTATATATATACAATTGAACAACTTTTTTTTCTAACCATGAATGAGGATGACAGACAAAAAATTATGTTACAAAATTGAGTACATATTTTTTAATTATTTTTATACCGTTATTAATTAATACAAATTGCAAACTAATATTTAATTTCATATCCGTCCGACTGGATTACAAATTACAATCTTGTAAGCATGGATTCCATCAATTTTTGTGTTGTTTCAACTGAATGGAAGGATTTTCGTGGTTGGGTTTTTCAAATGAGCCCATAAATTTTCTATGATATTTTAGATCTTAAGATCAGAGTGGAATGTGTAGCTTATAATAAATATATTATTATAACATATTTATTATAACACTATATTTATAGCTAGTGTTATAATAAATATACTATCTTTGCTATATGATTTCATTGTATGTCTTGCTCAAAGATGAAGATCTGTGTGTTTTATTTTATCGATATTTTATATACAATTGGTTTTTCTTTGGAGATGCCAGTATTAGAGATGGAAATTTCTGCTCTTTTGGATGAACTGCTCTTACCTGTTCTTGTCAATTTTTAAAGAACTGTTCTTTGATTCATTTGTTCTTTAGATTCATCGAACAAAATCTCAAAGATAATCTAATGGATTTATCGCATTAAAATTATGACATATGATTACTTCACACTTTTTAGGAAAAATCAAATCGATTGAATTTTAGGGAGGGGGGGAGGCATGTTTTTTTTTTATTAAATTAATACTAAATAAAACATTATTTTTTTTATTTTAACAACATATAGTACAAATATAGTATCTTTGGTAATTTCCCAGTATGAGTATTCTTTATATATTTGGATATTCAAAATAGATAAATTAAAGTAAATGCTGGTAAAAAAGAATATTTAAAAAAGTTTTTGTATCATAAAGTGCATTGGGAATTTTAGACAAAAGCATTTAACTTTTTTAGAGAAAAAAATTGATTGATAAAGTCAACTTCTAATGCTTTAAAATTTGTATGTAATGCATAAGATGTTATACTCTCGCTAAAACACACAAAATATTATATAAATATGTTTTATTTTAGTTAGCAGCATCTCCAAACATTAAATATTATGTGCATAAACTGTTAAATATTTTCTATGCTTCTAGTAAAAGAAGCAAATTAGTTAAAATAATCATGAAATGTATTAAACATTTAAATTCATATTTTACTCCGCTTTTCTAATACACAATAATAAGAATAAATAAAGAGAAAATTTTCATAAAAATTACTCCCTAAATCATTCTCAGATTTGATCATATTCAAATTGGTAGCTATGTCAAATACTGTAACTATATACAGGGTGGTTATAATTAAAGTTACTATTTAGACGAACGAAGAGTCCGTTCTGATAAAAGAATGTCCATTAAACTTGGCATATACGTTATGTGGAACATGAGGGAAGGAAACCTGCAATAAAAATAATAGTTTTTATTGCACATAGTTTAAATTTTGATTATAGATGGAGATTTTTATGTACGAGAAAGGACGTGATGCAAATTTGGAGTCGTTTTAAAAGCCAATTGTCATTGCCATAATATCATTCTGGATCATGCCGTTAGAGATGAAACGTCGAGCGGTGTTCGTAAAATTATGTTATTAGAACGTCAATAATTTGCCAACTGTACTGCAAGCATATCGATGATTGAAAGGCTTTAGGAAAAATGGCATATATCGAGGCAGGCTTTGAAAAAAGATGATTTCTAAATTCTAACTGGAGAGTTGGGTATGTTGAAAGGAAGTAAACGGAAACGGCTTTCAAATGAAACCGTGGAAAAGTTACTCTTGGCGTGGTCGAAAGAGCTTAAGGTTCCAATCGACAAGTGCTCGAGCTTTGTCATGTGACTTGTTTCTTACTTGGTCTACAGTACGAAAGGTCCTTCAAGGAAAATAAAACTACTCAATTTCTTAAAAATTGAAAAGATAATGTATTTTCGAAAAATTTATAAATTAGTATACGGGCACCAAACACTTTTTTTCGATGTAGTCATTCTCCTTTGCAATGTTTTCGTGACCCAAGGAGCACGAGCTTTTTTGCACTTAAGAGAGGAAAAAATCTGACTTCTATTTGACCCATTGTTTGATGGCATTCTGAACCACATTGGCGGTGCAATATTTTCTTTCAACCTATAAAGAAATAACTTAAAAGATGTGAAAAGATGAAAATCTAAAAGTGTCAGATCAGGGCTGTCAGAAGGGTGGTTGGTGATGCCTGAACTGAATGAAGAGCAATTTCAAGAGTTACTTTGTTGTATTTGCTGTGTGAGGACATGCACAGCAACTACACTCTCTTCGCTCACATTTTCCTTCTTCTGTTCCGTATCGCTCACCATATTTTCTTACGGTTTCTCGGTGCCAATAGGGATTAATTGCTTTTCCTTGGGGCAAAAACTCAAGGGGGGGATAAAATTTTCTTACGATCTCAAAAGAAGAAGCCATTATTTTTCAGGTCGAAATAACAATTTGAATTTTATTTTACAGGATTTGCACTCACGACACCACTTATACACATTAATACGGTTCATGACACCATTCCCGTAATTATTTTTTACATCATTAAATATATGAAATGGGGCGTTTGCTTTCACGAGAAGAAACTGAATTACACTCCTTAACTTGCAGCTGACAAATTCAGAATTGAGACACTCATATCAGTACGGCACTACAGGTAGAGTTATCTAGCAAGTAGATATGTACTTATATTTAGTGACACAGGGGACGGGATGTTCGAATAGGGCGACAGTTGGCAAATTGACTATACACAGTTGTTTCGTAAAGAGGAGGCAAGCGCTTTTTGTTATGTTAACTTTAATTTTCCAATCAATGAGCCAGAGCTGTAATCGAGAGATTTAATTCTGAAATCTGTTAATAGTTTTCCAATTGCAGATGCCTTGGGGCATGATGGCAGTATCATCGGCGTACATGGCCAAACGAATGTTAGAAGCCTTCAGGATGTCATTTACGAACAGGGAGAATAATTTTGGAGCCAAATAATAAGGAGAATAATTTTGGTCTGAGGGAGAAGACTGCATTTACAACTCGAACCCGGAAACTGCGAGAATCCAGGAACGAGTGAATAA
Organism: Nephila pilipes; assembly: GCA_019974015.1. Classification (NCBI taxonomy): domain Eukaryota; kingdom Metazoa; phylum Arthropoda; class Arachnida; order Araneae; family Nephilidae; genus Nephila; species Nephila pilipes. The sequence continues at coordinate 401,906 of BMAW01057424.1, read as the reverse complement.
TTTTGATTAATTGGTCCAAAATTCCAAGTCGCATCAACTTGGAAATGAGCCCATCATGCCAAATTTTATCAAAAGCTTTGGCAATATCTATAAAAAGCATACCCGTGGCTTTGTAATTTGAAAAGCCATGCTGAACCGTTTCAGTGACCCTTATAGTAACTGTAGAACACTGAGTGACAAAGCCGTGCTTCTCCGGAATAATAATATTCCTGGCTAAGCAAATCTTGTCCAGGCGATTCAAAATAACTCATTGATATGCCTTGATCAGCGGACTGAGTAAAGATATGGGGCGATAATTTTGAGGGTTTTAATTGTCAGAATTCGGTTTGAGAATTGGAACCACCACGGCAGTTTTCCACGCCTTAGGAAAGTAGCAGTTCTCTATTAGAAAATTAAAAGGCAGCATAAACAAAAAAAATTTTTAAAGGGAGATTCTTAAGGATGCGATTAGAAATCCAATCCAATCACGGCACTTTTTTTAATTTTTGTATTTTTTTTAAGTCCAAAATTTCACTAGTCTGGACTGGTTCCAGATCTAGACATGTGAGGGAGTCCAAAAACCTTTGGACTTTTCTTTTTTGTGAGTTCAGAGAATCTAGGATTCTCGTCTACATTTGGTTCGAATTGTTTTTGAAGGCTATCTGCTATAATTTCCACTTTTTCAATAGGAATTATATTGCCTCGAGAGACCTTCAGGGATGGAATGGTGTGAAAAGGCTTTTTGAGTAGGGAGGTTGCCCTCTAAAGAGTGTTTGTATCTGGCGAGAGACTCGCAATGTGATTTTCCCATCTGTTTTGGGAAAATTGTTTGATTTCTCTCAAAATCTCATTGCTGAGTGCACGGAGTTCAATTTTGATTGCCGGACCTCTAGCTCTTTGCCAAAGTCTGCGTACATAATTTTTGTTACGAATTTCGGATGATTTCGGAGGGAAGCTGGAGAGGAGGTGGTTTAAATTTTGGTTTTGTGGCTATCACAAGGGCCTCTGAGATTATATTTCCAATTTTATTAATCGAATTTTTGATATCCGCATGGCTGGAGGATTCAAGAATGGGGAGAGGTTTAGAATTTAAAATAAAAAGTTAGAAATTCTTCCAATTTGTGGAGAGTAGCTCTGGAATTTTGATAAAAGCAGAGTTTGTGTTCAGGGTTAGGATGACCGGTAAATGATTTGAACTTAGATAATTTATGACTCTGATATCATAATTAAAGGGGATATTTTTTAAAATTGCAAGATCAATAATAGAGTCCCTTGCTCCCGGTCTGGAGAGAGGGTTTATAAGTGTAGAGGTGTACGATGCGACAACCCTCACATTTGGAGTTCTGCTTATTAAATTTTTCAGTATGTGGACGAAAGTGTTTGAACTTGAATCGTGCCAGTCTTTATGCCTGGTATTCATATCTCCAGCAATGATCCCGTTTTGCCCAGAATTTAGGATTTTAAAAAGATCTTGCTCCGGAAATTGACGGTTGTTTAGAGGGGTATTACGAGCATAAGCAGACACTACTCGTAATGGGGGTAATTATTAATTTTAATTTCGATAGCAATAATATCCATATACTGTAACCTCGGAATGAGGACTCTGCTGTGTTCATAATTGTGTTTACAGTATATAGCGGTGCTTCCGTCAATACAAGGAGTGAGAGTTATTCTATCGTCTTTATGGAGACGATAGTTGTCGATCTGGGGTTCGTGCCCCGGTTGGAGCTTAGTTTCTTGAACCGAAAACAGATAAAGACTCTGCTCTATGACGAAGTCTCTGACTTCGTCAATTTTCGAACGCAAACCGTTTGCCTTCCAGAAACCAATGGAAATTTCGTGCACGTCACGATTAAATTTTACTATTGGGATAGGGCGCGATATGCGTGGTCATGCTTAAATGCGACATAGGTCTCGAAAACAGGCCTTGTCGTCTGCCGCCGTGACTTGGCGGAGAACGGGAATACACTCCATAAATGCTCGAGCAAAAAGTTGCTCGTCAACATTCGAGTCACTAGCAATTCTAGTACTGATCTAAAGATTGCGGCAAAATTTCCAGTTAAGTTAGGGGAGGGGGGCACAGAATTTGGAACAGTAGTGGGTTACTCCTGGATTTGTCCGGCGACAATTTGGGAGTACTTAATTTGTGGAGTGGTCTTTCGATAGTTTGCGAGAGGATGCTCGTTCTTGGAAGCTGCATTCTTCTCTCTTGGGGGAGATGGTTTATTTAAACTTTTAGAATTTTTGTTTTGATTTTTTGGGCGAGCATTTTTGCCCTTAGGGAATCTGGGGCTATTCGCCGCATGCTCTCCACCACAATTTGCGCAATGGAGGGGAGTTTCAAAATCATTAGAGCAATCTCTAATGAGCCCTATGTGACCCTGCGCATTTTACGCATTTGATTGGGGGATGACAAACCTCAGAGCTGTGAAAAAAGCTCTGACATCTACAGCATTGGGAGCATCTTTTGTTTCCTTTATAAGCCTCAATGCTTACTAGTGTGCAGAATATTTCAGTAAAATTGTAGATTTGTTCAGCTTGAAGGTTGTTAATTAATTGTATTTAAACTAAAGGCATGGGAGCCTTTGACTGAAATTTAGTGAGACGCGAGATCTTGTGCACTTGAAATCCTTCTCTTAACTACAATTTCGTGTTAGATTGCGTTAAAATCTGTGAAGGATGGTAGGCTGCGAATAATTAATTTCAACGGCCTGTCAGACTTTGACATAAAAGATTTAAACTCGACGCCTTCTGCTCTGAGAAAGACCGATAATTTCCTATATTCGGTTTCATTACCGGCGGTGAGTCTAAGGAAGTGGCCGCTGAGCTTGCTCTGAAGCGAAGGCGCTTCAAGGCGGGCGAAAGAAAGGAGCTGCGTACAGTCGCCCTTTGGAGTTATGAAAAGAGGAATTTTGGGTTTGTTGGATGTGGTGAGCGGATTTTTGGGAATTGCGCGTTCATATTATACGACCTTTTGAGAAAGTTGTAAAAAAAAAGGAATTTGTCAATTAGCTTGTCTTTTATTTTAAAAAAAAGTGATATTACATTTAAAAGTAACTGTAATTAAATTAAAAGTCTATATCTACAAAAAAGTACAATATAAGAATAATTTATTTATGAATTCCCAAATAGAATCGACAAATTAATTACAATTTCTAGTATGGGACTGATAAATTACGTACTTTTTTCATTCAAATAAATCAACATAATATAAATGTAACATAAGAGCAGCATCTTTATATGATCTTATCAGCTCACAGGTATTGCAAAGAAAGTCTGAAAATATACGAAAACTTTTATTTCTTCGCCCATTTCTTTTAAAATATTGATCATCACACAATTAAGATTTGTTGTCACTTTACTCTAGAAGTACGAGGTTCTTGTTATATATATATATAATTAATATAGGTTTTAAGAAAATATTTCTTATTTGCCAAATTCGTCACTCTCATTTCGGAATAGATTGGGCGAATGCAAGTTTACGTGTAAGATATTTCTGAGATCCTTGAAAGCTTTATATTGGAATTGAAAAATTATATGAGATATATGTGTATATACCGCAATAAATTTTCTATAGTCCCCGTTATAAATTTTACAACGATAAAAAATTTTCATGAGTATTGAGCGATAGATGAAAACAATTTTTCTGCAAAAATTTATGCGGTATATAAGTAAAGTTTAAACCTCCATTGAAAATACATTTTTTTAAAAGCATTCGTATTTTCTACGATTTACGGATTCACGACTGAATGATCAATGGTTAAACCTTAAAACAAAATGATTTCAAAAATGAAATCACGCATTCTATTCTCAATACATATATTTTAAAAATATTCCCATTTTTAAAATAGGTACTTATAATAATCTTGAATGTAGCAATTATTTCGTCAGAATGTTTGCGTTCATATTTTCATTATTTCATAATATTTTCATTATACATAATTTCATAACATTCTTCCAATTATGAAGAAGGTTGTAGTATATTAATAGGAATCAAATATTGATAGAATGCGGATATGAAGAAATGGAGCTAAAAAGTCTGCTTCATTTGATCGTTATTCAAAAATTATACTACCAATTCCTTAATGTGTAGTTCAAGAGTTTTGTTGATTTTTGCTTATATAATTTAGGACAATTCCTCTAAAATTTTTTTAGGAGTAATTAATTCTCTTTCTTATGATATTTACTTTAGATCTCGGTATATAGGATTATAATAAAATATACACAAATAAAATAATAATGCATTCGAATTCAAATGACCCACTTCAGTGGTTATTAATCTACAAATTCTCAATCGTGTTAACCGTAGGGAAATCCTTATACTTTTTGTTTTATGTATTTAATTTCTAACGTATCGTTAAGTTTTAGATAGAAATTTAGCGCTTTTTATCCGTTTGATTTATGGGTCTCATCGTAATCGATTACAATAGTAATTGCATTATTCGATAGTTTTCAATTCTACTCAATATTATTTTACTTGGAATAATATAATTTATATTGATTTTGCAGCTAACAATCAACTTTATGTGTATTAATTATTGTCCTTTCGTTATAAAGGATTTTGAAAATGAGCCACAAAGCTCAATTAAAATTTTCAAGTTTTTTGATGTAAGGTGTTTCAAAATTAATTCAGTAAAAACATCCCCCCCCTTTTTTTTCTAACCTTATTTTTCAGAACAGTCAGTAAAATTAGTTTTTGAAAATACAGGGTTTTTCAAAATGAATCATCCAATTTGAAAATTCCACATTTTTAAAAATAAACAACTCAGAACGAAAAATAATACTTGAATACAAATGAAAAATGTGGAAATTTCATATTGCGAACAATAGATGACTCTTGTGAGTGAAACTGATTAACGAAAACTGTTTTAGAAGCTTTACGGAGCTACCTTGTAGTTTTATCGATCGCATTGAACAAGATGAATGTGAACTCGATATCACATAGCTGTCCACTTAAGCCACTTGATACGGCCCCATGCGATTTCTTCCTTTGAGGGTTTGTAAAATATAAAGTGTATGCGCCATCATAACCCACAAATTTAAGCGAACTCAAACAATGAATTATCCCCAACACTTTACAACGTGTTTGGCAGTAATTTACATACCGAATTGACATCATATGTGCAACTAAAGGAAGTTACAACGAACACTTTAAACCTCCATATTTTTCCTTTTCATTCATGTATCACTTATCACATTCTGTGTCATTTACTTTTGAAAATATAGCATTTTTAAATCGGGTGAATTAGTTTGAATATTCCTGTATTTCTAAATTGAATGCAATGTTGAATGTGTTTCAGGATTATAAAATGACAAAAACACAAAACAATTCCACATTAAAATGTTTACTTGAGTTGACACAAATTGTATACATTTTACATTCCAGATTAAAAATGTTTGCTCTCATATTCCTTATCAACAAGACATAAATACATAATCATACCGAAACAATCAATAAACATAAATTTGTTTCTTACATCTTTACTTCTTAATGCTATGGTTTCACTAATACTCTAAATATTAACATTATACAAGACACGAATGGATTATCTTACTACAAGGGAGTAAGTCCATTAAAAAATTGCTATTTACAACATTCTCTGATACTTATCAAATTACAATTGCTACATCACATAACCACATTTTATTTTTTGCTGAATTCTATTACATTCATATAAACAAAAAGATACTGACCTTGAAAAATTAGGCTGGCCAACGTCACAGAATAGCTTAGTCCTAAAAGAATTATTGTACACACCTAAAAAAGATGGTGCTTCTTCTGCTCATGCGTAGTTAACCCTGTTTAGGAAAACTTACAATTTCTTGTGAAAGAATTCTCTCTTTATAAAGCTCTAGTCGTTTAAATTTCATTACGTTTCAATGTCTATATAATATTCTAAAATTATAAAAACGTTACCGTAACAGAATGCAGCATTTGATTGAAATATATGTGATTAGAAATGTGTACTCATATTAAAATTATCGTTTCTGTTAATATTCACCAGAAACAATTTTTTTTTTTTTACGATTTGATATTTACTCAGTAATTTAGAGACTGCAAGAATGAATAAATAAATAAAGTAACCATGTGTTTCTGGCCTACTTTCATTAGAAATTTCACTCGAAACAATTTTTTTTTGCTTTGTAATTTAGAATATATTTTTCACCATTGAAAGTATTATCTCATCTAATAAATCCCATGAAATAAAATATATTCCTTCATTTTTGAATAATTAATCTTCTTTTTCAGATTTTTATGAATTTAAGTATACATTTCTCGTAATATATTTGAATCAATGGAATATTTAATAACAACACAGAAAACGATATGGAAAAGATATACAAAATGTTAACACATGGGCTTTTTGAATGATATCAGTATCAAGATATGTACTAGTAACAGCATAAGTGATAAATGTATTACATACGTCAACAGTTATAACCATACAACTGTACATTTCAAACACAAAAATACATTTATTCTGGATTTTTAAAATAAATATTTTCGACAAAAATGCGTTACGTTAAATGAAAATTCAAATTTATTAATAAAAATAATCCAACAAAAATCCAAAGCAGTCATTTACTACAAGAAGAAAACGGCAAAATTCTAAATAATACAAATAAAAAAAATCGATTTTATCATTTGTAGTTATTATTTCATAATCATGATTTTATTTAAGCACATACATTCAAAATATCCACAGTATTACAAAATGAAATATTTATCAGATGGAACTCATTAAAAAATTTTTTTTTATACATTGTATACCTGATTATTTCTACAATCGAACAGGAACATGTTCTATAAATGTTAAAAGAAATTAACGAATATTATTTCAGTGACAGATTATATAAACAGTTGTAAAGTAAACAATATACGAAGTAAAAAATTGATAGTTATGATTATTTTTTAAAGAATCAGTACTCCTTGAATACATTTATATTCGATTTCGGAAATTTTTTTCAACGACTTAAGCATTGGTAACAAATTAAAAAAAGTTTCCTATAAGTATATTTACAGCATGTTTTTCAAGCTATTTTTAATTGAAAGATTTGAATGAAAGTATTGTTACAATGATATAAAAACTTGATTCTTACTCAAAAAGTACTTTTAAAAATTTGATCTATTCTGTATGTCAAAAAACGACGATTCGTTGTACATATATTGAAAAAAAAAAAGCTTTTATAGGAATAAATATATTAATCCATTTAAACTTCAAAGCTTTCATTTAAAATTGTTTGATCATTTTGTGCAATAATCATTTTACAGTAAGACAGTCAGGGAATTTTTTTCTTAAAAAATATTAGATTGATATTTATATACAATCAACATGTATATGAATATCATTAATTTTCTTAGAAAAAAAAAAGCAATTGCTATTCAAGAAAATGAATAAGAAAGAAATATTTATAGAGCATGTTCCAATGTATAATGATTAAATAAAAGATAAAAATCATAAATGCAGAGAATGCATCATAGTTTTGAAGATTCAAAAATATGGAAAAAAAAAAAAAAAAAATTAAAAATCCAACTCGGTGGTTTCTTACACTACACAATTCTTCTAAGCTATTAATTTTTGTGTTCAAACGTTTTTAACCATTAAGATTCAATTGAAATTTAGTTAGTATACGAATCTTACTAAAATATTTAATAAAAAAAATGCTTATATACTTTGTTTGTTGTACTTCGTTCAGTTACGTATTGCTAACGGATAAATATACTTTAGACTTTCATTTGATCATTTAAGTTCCTGAACATGTCAACTCCTTGTAATTTCTAAATGCATTATCAATCAAAGCAAATGTAATTATTTAGATAAATTAAGAGGTGGAAGAAAAATTTGGCATTTTTGGTTTGGTTATATTTATCTCGATTTTGGCTAGTGATTTTAAAAATACTTTATCAAAAATCACAGATCACTAAAGCCATATATATATATATATTCAAATAAATGGAGATAGTGGATTATTTCTTTTCTTTCAAATACTTGTTCTCCTTAAAATAGTGTTGCCGAATTGTAAGAAACTAATTTGTCTTTATTATATTAACTATAAATCTACATTCAAAAGTAAGTTTTGCAGGCGGAAGCCTTAAATCTACTTCTAAAATATAGAATCCCGCATGCGCTGTATTGTGAAATCAAGAGTTAATTAAGTCACATATTTCCATACTTTCAAATCCATTGTAGTTCAATTCAGATGAATTTTTAGCTATGTGACTCTTCGATTTTCGTTATAAGAGATTTGTAAATGATGATTTATTTCTGTGTTTTAAGGAGACTTAGTACCTTCGAAATCAAGAAGTGAACATTTTGACAAACTCTCTCTCTCTCTTTTCGATTCTTCATAAATCAACAATTTTTGCTCATTTCATATGAAACTTTGCCAGTTTGTGTAATAAAGTATATAGTTTAAAATATTGGATCACAAGTTTTGCTATTAAATTAATATATTTCTTATACAACATGAAATATAGGTGATACAAAATTTAAAATAAGTTAATACCTTACATTACCCACAGATAACATTTTAAGAATATTTACAGTAGAACCATAGTGTATACAAATTAAAAGCTAAATAATGACTTATTCTGTAAATTCAAATTTTAAATTTATCTACATTAAAAATTGAAAAATTAAAAAGTTATCAAGTTTGTATTTGCTTTTTCATGTATCATGTTATAAAATAAAATCTAATCATCCTATTAACAAATTGAAGTTCCACAGAATGAAGATCTAAAGTAAAACACTCATGTAATTTAGCTCTGCATGCAAAACATTTTTAATCCTGTAGGAAGTGTAGAAAATTATAAACGCTGAGAAAAGAGGTTTGTTTACATTGCAATACATAAGACAAGACACTTAAGACGTTTACATTTTGTTGCACAGGACATGGTGTCAGATTTGACGCGAGTTTGCTGAAATGCTCTATTTTAAATTTGAAAATCAGATTTTGAAGGTGCAAGGTACTAGTCCCTTAAGTTACCATGTTTGTCATCCTTCTTGAATGATCTCTCGTGAGCATGTCGTTCGATGAAATTCATTATTATCTGAAATCTAGGATATTGTATTTATTTAAAATGCAATACAAAGCACATTCAATTATGACTCAAAGAATAGAAAGTTTCTATCTGTTTATTTGTTCTTAAAGCCTGTATAAATATTTTTGTATTATTTTAAGTCTCGAAAAACTTACAAGTGTTTTCCTACGTCAAGCAAATACTTTAGGTAATAAAGGGAGGAATGTTAATCAGTTAAGACCCTCTTCAATATTTCTTTTTATTGCATTCTGTTAAATGTAATCAAAGTTTTATTTTATTTTTCTGAAGTCCATAGGTGTGACATCCCATGCCCATTCCAAAAATCAGCATCGTAATTCTCTGGAGAATATTTACCCGGAAGCAACTCATTTCTACTATTAGCTCACTCTCTCCATTTTGTTCAGTTTTCAATCCGTTAATAAAATACTTTTATTCAGTCCTCAAAGTCAAATACATGACTTGTAGTGGATAACTTACTTGATGCTAATACCTTTTTCAAATATTAATTCATTTAATTAAATTTAATTTGGAAAATGCAGTTTAGCTTAATACACTTGGTACGATTTCAAAATTGCCAAACTTTGCTGTTTTTGGGGGCTGAACGTTAAGTCCGTAGAAGCGGACCAGAATTGCTCATATTTGGCAAAATACCACAGAATAATTTCTGTCGCCAAAGGTAGTTAGGCTAAACTTCATTCCAACATTTAATTCACCAGATAGATTAAAACAAACCAATGCTTCTATACATTTGTTTTGCAATTGCAAAGTTGTTAGAGTATCAACATGAATCTTCGCCCTTGGATCGAATCTCGTCAGAAAAATTTTATTTGATTTTCAAAAATTAATTTTAGTTTTGTATATTTAGAAAAATTCTCTTATATAAGATACTTAGCAGGATATAAATTTAAGGTCGTAAATCAATGCAGAAGCGTGTAGATTGCTGGAAAAATTCTTTGTTGCTTAATTGTGATTCTGTCATATATGTACATATTCATACTAGTGTAATTATTTTAATAACTAGATTAAAATATTCTTTGACCTAAGTAGGAATTGACTTTCAAATTTTTATATCATTTGTTTATTGTTGCTTAGTTTCAGTGTATAATGACAAGATCCGAGTCAAATTGGTGAACAATTCGATGGGGTATCAATCAAATTTTGATTTGTCGGAACTAGCTGCAGAATCAAAGCTAACCCATAAATATAAATTAATGCTTTGGAATCTTTTAACTGTGGCAGTTCATATCAATTAAAACCAACGCCCTTAGTATCGCTATCATCATCGAGCAAGTACTTTTAGCCCCTCTTTGCTGTATGTTATGATTCAGTATGATTTGTTGACAGGGCGTTAAGTTGCATGATATAATTTCGGAACTGATTCAGTCATTGAAATTTTGTGGTTTTAAAGTGATTTTTCTCTCTATATGACAAAACATTGGTATGTAAACACATGACCAATGTAGACAATTACATTTTCCATGGAATATGGAAGAGTGCTAAAGAAATTTTGATGTTGGAATTTTAAATGGTTATTTTGAAGTTATGTATGCATCCATGAAATACTACTGCAGTCAGTACAATATTTTGACCTTCATTCCCTATTTAATATAGGTAGAAAATCAATTTTCTCTAATGCAGGTTTATGTTGATCTATTGTACATATTTTAAAGATCTGTACATTATTTGGATCTTTTATCAAACAGATTCAACCATTTCAAAACATTTAAGGCTTTTATCTATTTATAATTTCTTTTATAGTAAACATTTTATATCAAACTCCTCTAAAAGATTATTTCTTTATTGACTTTGCAGAGAGTCTTTGTATACGATGCTGTGGGAAAAATTAAAGTCAAGAGAAATGAAAACACCCTCAGTGTTGTCTATACAGTTATTTATTACGTTTAAACTGTCATAATATACTTTTGACTTCACGTGTTTGAATCAGACGAGGTTTACAAACTAGTTTAATGGTTTGTCGTGTCTGGAATATCTAAATATTCCATTATGAATCTTATTTTGACATAAACTACTTCTTTAATTTAGTTTCAGATCTTTAAAATATGAAGAATTTTCTTGGTATTCTATCAAACAGTTGTTGCAATTTATTTTATTCCCTGTAAGTCAGAAAAGTTAAAACTTTCCCTGAGAATCCTGGTATTTGTAAAATAATAGATTTTTAAATAAAATAATTCTTATATCTTAAGAATTTATCCATAATATAACATTCACTTATAAAAATTTGTTCTTCTGTTCTTTTTAATTGTCGTCATTATTTTATACATTTTAAGTCACTACATACCGACATACTTATTTTATCCTACTTTTAGATTAAGGGATTAATGAGGAGTAGTTTCAATCAATAGATGTAATTGTGTGAATTGATTATTTACAATATGCATAGATGTTAAATTAATTTTTGTCATTTCATTTCAGTCTTTGAAAAACAAGATTTCCATTGATATTAATATATCGAAATATTGAAAATATGAATTATGAGTTCAAGACAAATTATAATCGTTACGTACTTACCAGCAGAATAATGCAGAATATTTGTGTGTTTATCAGATATACATGATTTAACGAAATATTTTTATCTTAATTTACATTATTTCTATTTAAAGTAAATTAATTCTTTGAGTAAATAAAACTTTGTGTGCGTGTGCGTGTTTGCGCATACATTCTTACTAAAGATGTCAACTTTTGTATTCTGATTCTACTTTTTCCATTTGATCTGTATGCTTACAAAATTTACTGAATATTTTCCTTATCTAGTGTATTGATTATTTTGTTGACAGTAGGCTCTTTATCATTTGGAATGTAATTTAATTTCAGTTCCGAGTTGCCATAGTCGTCATATTGTTCAAGATACTCCTTGGAATTCTTGTCCTGCGACTTCGCCTCAAACAGCAGTCCGATGCTGTCACCGCTACTGTTAGAACAATCTGTCTATCCACCCGCCATATATCTCTTTGTAGCAGGAGGTGGTAAAGGTTAATTATTGAAATAAAGAGTAAATAGAAAGGATATTTATAAGTAGAACGAATACTCATTTGATTATTTGAGTAATGTTTTAATAATTTCCTTATCACCTACGCGAAAACTAATGTATTACGGAACTATTTTCAATAAATTTATCTTTAATTACCATCGTTGATATTTATATTTTCGATTTTCAAAAATATCTTCAAAATATAAATTTATTTTCTGAATAGCTGTATCCTTTCCGTTATTTTGAGCTCTAATTGTATTGCTATATATATATATATATTAATTAATTAATTAAGTGCTAGAGACAAAATTTTAAATTAAAAGAAATACTACTGTAGGTGATTTCAACTACTTTAAATTAATCTTTAGTTTTTCTGTTCCTACATATATCTGAAACATACATCCCATAGATATATTTTGTTGCAAATATCTTAAAAATTCTCTGTGAAATATACTACGCATTATTTCGATATATTACATAATTTATTTAGAAATTATGAAGTATATTGAAAATACAGTGTTAAAGGCAGTTTGCACCGTTATCGAAGAAACTATAAGGCTCATTTTATTTGCTTATTTATAAAGGCTACTAAAACTAAGATTTTCTTATGAATAATTTGTTCAGTTATATCAAAGTTTATATTAATATTGTTTTAATGTATGTATTATTAAATTTTAAATAGACCCAGGAGTTTCTTATAATTTTCGGTTATAAATTAGATGTATGTTTGTATGAAGGTCTCAAAACAGTGCATTTTGGTAAAAATATCCCTGTCCTTACATATACATGAAAATTTATTTATTTATTTTATTTTATTTTATTTTACTGAAAAATAACAAAACAATGCTGGACATTTGTATACCTTCTTATTTATGTATGTGAAGAATTACAAATAAAGTTAATTATAAAATTAAGATTTTTGTTAGTGCAGAAATTTTGTCCTTATATGAAGATTGAGTTATAAATTATTCATTTCAAAATATCCAAAGCAAGTATTTTAATTAAAATTTTACATTAGTGTTTAATTAGGGAATAAAGTAATTAATTAATAAAAATTATATACATTAATATCAGTTACTTTTAAAGAATGTTATCTCTTTGAAGAATACTTGTGGTGATAAATGGTTAACATACTTTTATATTGGTGTTTAGCATTTTCATCTATTTTATTTTTATATTGTAAAATTTATATTTAGGAAAATATATAAAATTTCTGAACTTCTCCATTTTAGAATACAACTAGTTCAATAATCCAAGCTTTTCAAATTTTGTCAAATTGAAACATTAAATTTAAATATAAATGTGTTTGTTAGAATGATCAGAGTTATTATATATTATTCATCTATATGTGTGGCCAGGTGTAACATCAAGCCAAACTTTTGTGGCTACATTTAAATCAATTTAGTTTTAAAAAGTCACAAATCAAGTTTGTTTGACGTTAAGAAGCAAATTGTATTATACATGTGCATAAAAGCATTGGAGAGGAGTATGAGGCAAATGTGGAAATAACTAATATTTACTTCAAATTAATTTTTCCCTGAGTTATATCATTATATGCATGTGAGATATTCCTTGGATATGATTTACTAAAAATGAAATCATTTATAGGTCAATAGGTGTAGAATCAGAGCATATATTTCATGGCCAAATTCCTGCCAGATTACCACCTTATCATTCGTTATTTTTCCAGCATTTCCTTTTCTGACTTTAATTTATTTCTTCTGTGTCGTGTATTACAGGAACTGACGCCTTTCAGAAATAATTCGAGGAAGTCAGTTCAGAGTATCGCCACTAGTCTAGCTCGTCGACCACAACATGAATGATAGGCCTGGTCGCTTCTCCCCGGCGTCCATTCCCCTGAGTCTTGAGTTCTCCGAGAAAGGACACCAGCATTTCCGGTCCAAGGGCCAGGATTACGGATCCGGCGCAGGTGCCGGCTCCGCGCTGACGTCTTTTACCTCGAGACTTCTGATCGAAGAGGGCCCAAAACTGACTCCTGTGTACAGCACTGCCAGGGACATCCGGTGCACAGTGTCGTGTCCCTTGGGCTCCTGGAGAGGAGAATGCTGACTGGATCAGCTCTGGGGAGAGCATGACGCAACGCATCAGGGATCACCCAGGCAATCATGGGCAGGGTCACGAGAATGAACAAGATAGTAGACGGCGCGCAGCTGTATTTGCCAGAGCAGCTGCAGATCGAAAATATCCGTAGAGGCGTGACCTCGGACTGGAGTCAATGATTCGCTGCTCTATTCCGCGTCACGGGACGTCGGAGAATATAACAACCTACTGACACCTCGCAGCGACCTCTGCCCTCAGGCAGAGCCAGCCTCCGACAATTCCGACACGCAGCCATGCAGCCACAGAAGCCCTGGGCAGACATGAAGAAGATGTGCTCGGTTTCGGGCTGCTGGCCCCATCTTTTCATCCTGCAGCAAGAATCAGGGACATTGAGGAGTTGCTGAGGCCAGTTAGAGACCTCCACGAACTTGCCAGCCTGAAGACACCTGTATGTGATCCGGATATCAGAAGCGTAATCCATGCCCCCTCCGTCGGACGCTGAGTGACTGTTGTGTCACTCAGATCGTTGGTGACAGAGGGGCCAGCTATGGATCAGAGCAGGACAAGGAGATTTTACATGAAGAGTGACTCTGCAGGTGAGTCGTAATTTTTCAGGTTAACTCCATTTACAGATAGAGACTAAGTACAAATAAATGTAATTTTTATCAAAATTATATTTTGAATAGATAAATTTTCTGTCATTTCAGAGAGTTTTAAAATTTCATTCTCGTAAAGTAACAACTATAGCATCGGCCAGAATATACATCCACACTTCTGAAATATTTTAATTGTTTAAATTTTAGCCTTCCTTTGGGAGCATTTTGCTGTCAGCATATTCTAAAAACTTGTTGGATTTCTAGTTTGGTAACTTGTATATCTTTTGTTAACGCGGAAACCTTTGTCTAAAATATTTTATCAGATATATTCATAGTGTGAACTTTTCATAGATTTTACATTTCAATTATATTTTAGTGATATGAATAATATCAAATAACATATTTTCACATTCTTTGTGATGATAATTGATTTAAGCATTCAGATAGAGCAATATTTATCAGAGATAATTCATAGAAACTGGAAAAGTTTATTTATTTATTTTAAATTTTAAATGAAAATGCATTTGTCTGATGTTTACTTTTCAATGAATAATTCATTTTCAATGTATAATTCAATTTTAATAATTATAATTTTGAATTATAATTATAAATTCAAAGTTATTCGTTACTTTTGATAAAATATTTTGTTATATCGACTGGTATCATGCATAATTCTCAAGAAAATTATATGGGTATTTTTATTAAATTATTAAATCTTTATTTTAGCGATACATCAATATACACATGCACATAAATATGATTTCTGATTTTCTCTTCTTCTTCAAAATGTTTATCAAATGAAATAATAAGTAAATTTATAAATATCTAAATTTAATGGATACATTAGTTTCAGTTTATATTACAGTAGAAATACAACTTTTAATTAGATGTCTGTTCAGAATCCTTCTTGGAATGTTTTCATAAGTTCATACATGATGAAATTTTGTTTTCAAATTTTATCTTAAATTATAAAGAAATTGGACGTCTCGTTTTATCTTTTGAAATATCACAACACCTTATTTCTTCCAAACGGACAGTTTAAAATGAAGTTAAAAGTTGAAAATGTCTATTTTCTCATCACACATTCTGTCTAAAAATGTTTTCTTTTCCACCATAACAAAAATCATATTACATGTAGTTCAGATATTGCTCCTGTATCTTGATATTTGTGCATTAAGGTGATTTTAACAGTGGTTTAAAGTACTCAGATATGTTGTATATAGAGCATATTTTCCTGATTATTCTATTATATCGCATGGAACCCAGTTTCAATGCTGTGGATTTTAGCTAGGGTTTGAAGTGTAAGTGGAAGAAGGATGAATCTTTCAAGAACTTATACTTGAAAACAGACTTTGCAATTTAAAATGAAATAAAGTACTAACAAAATTCAATACAAATATTCGAAAATAAAATATCTGCCATCATCTATTTCGATATTTAACTATTACAATGAACATGTCAGATGATTTCATTAAAATATTTAGTTTAATTTTAGGGTATATGCAATATATGTAATAATATAGTGTATTTTCGCGTTTTTATGATTTAATTACTTTCTGTTGAAGCTCTTAAACTTGTAAAACTTCATATATTATTATAAATATTAAATTCTTATTTATGAGCAAAATGTGCAAAATTAAAGAGGATTAAAATGGGTCTTTGTTGCCTAAAAATAGGAAAAGAACTTGTTAAGAAACAGCAGAGATGTTAAGCCCTTCAAAGAAAATTAAGCTTGCATGTTTAATATATTACAACAATGCAGAAATCAAATTCATTCTAAATCTTAAAGTGATGGAAAATAAATTGAAGGAAGGTTAGTTTTCTCTTTAAAAACACGGTTTTGTTCAACCAAGAGAAAATTCTGAGAAAGATGTACGAAAATCCTTTTCTCTAACACAAGGATTAAAAATATTTCAATCTTCAAATTAAATTCTTAACAAGTAGATAAACAGAAAGAGTTCGCGATGTAATTAATTTCCATGACCCCATAGGCAGGCTATATATCTAATGTGATTACTTAATATATTCCCTTGGAAATAGGAAACATTTTCCTCTTACTACTTTATGATCGTTTAAATTTCTCCTTTTCCTTTTGCAATAATAATTTAGTATATCTTAGCATATCATTAAAATATTTAATCAGTAATATGACACTTGAAACTATTACTAGGTATGTGTTTATATCAGTAAAGGTAAGTGTTTGCATCCTGAGTTTATTTTCATGTTTCTGAGATATAATGAAAATTATATTTAAAGGAAAAACCGATGCTAAAAGTAATATTCATATAAAATAAGCATTCGATTGAAAATTATTATTTCCTTTGATTTTCAGACCTTATCAATCCAGAACCGATGAAAACGGCATCATCTTTCGCAAGAACCAGAAACATCCGTTGAAATTACCCGGCACTACCAATGAAGCCCTCACAGAGAGTGAAGATGATCTCTTATATAGTCCTCCACCCCCTGCAAGCTCAACGCAGGCCGTGGAGAGAACAGAACCGAGTCTTAGCAGAGTTCGACAAGCCGCTGAAAATTCGTCGCATGATGGCTCACGGTAGCAGAAAACCTCGCTGGATCAAGAAAGAGTACTCCGGGCAGCATGAATTCTGTCAGTAAGTTCTGTACCATCCCTCGAAGACATGAGGAATCCCATAGGTAGCTCTCTTCTATTGCTTCTCTGGTGGCTCTGTTAGAGAACCGCCATTCAGTTCGTCTGCATCATCAGCGTCCCAGAAGAAACACTTCAGGAGGCCAGTCATCCTCACAGCCAAGATTGTTCTATTGTGGCTGTGGAGTAGATTCCAGAGCAGGTGTTAGCTGGAGACCGCAGCCACCACCGAGGTGAAGGAAATTCCCATAGTTCCTGGCGATATCAATATACTGGACTTCACAATCATTTGAGGCCAGTAATAGGCAGGATTCTTCAACCCATGGTGTCAAAGAACACACTAGTCAGGTTAGTGTCTGCTCTGGAGCAAATATCTTCGCTATTTTCTTGTTGTTTAGTCTTTAAGTGGTTTATCCGATTCTACTGTTTTAATGATTGATGTACTTCATTACATAATCAGACCTGACATAATTTTTAATTAACACCATGTAAATTACATTTAGCATCTTAGCTTCCATTTCTCATTGGAGAATATAGTATGGTGGGATTGTGCACAATGAGTAATTTGAATTGAATATACATTACTCCATAACAATTTATAAGACAGTATTCGATATGCAAGAATCGTATCTACTGATTTTATGAGCATGAAGTAGAGCTAAAGGTAAAATCTCATTGCTAATTTGTAAATACACCCAACTCTGCCAACGTAGAAATATGTGGTTTCGATAAGCGAAAGTCATTCCTTATGTACAAAGTGTGTTTTACTGAGAATTGATATAGTAAGAATGCTTCGTATCCTGTGATGTCTCAACAAAATGATTTAATGAAATCAATAGTAAAGTGCTATCAGCCTCAGATGAGATTTAGTTTCGAACATAAAGTTGTTTTATATATATAAACATCACTAACAAACTCACATCTAGATAATATACAAATGAACAAAGGAAAATTCTTTAAAAAGTAGGAATTGCGAATAAGACATCTACATAGTCTGACTGATACATGGGCGTGTGCTCTTTCAATTCTCTTCTACTACTGTCATTCCTGAGGAAAGGATTTCCAATTGATGTTCACTGCATCGGAAACTTCCTTGGCCATATGACGCCGTTACCTCTAAGCCAGAGGCAAGCCAGACCCTAAACGTCTGGTAACCTTTGGAGTATACAAAGAAATGTCATTTCCAGATTATCGCCTCCGGTATCTCGAAACTGAAAATGTTATTTGAAGGTCATAGATCTACAATTAGCCAAGGTAGAATCTATAATTAACACTGAACGTCATCTTTCTGGTATAGAACCTTCAAAATATACTAATTTTACTAGAGATTCCCTCAAACCGCCGAAATCGATTTCATCATGTTGTATAATATTCATATGCTCCTCCATTTTCAATTTCATTAATATAGCAAAGTTTGAATTTGCTGGTCGCTCATCATCTGAGAAACAGATTCTATACTCTAGTAGGTTTTCTATATGAGTGAATGCATCAGTTTTCTGTAATAAATACATTGATATATTGCTTTTAGGTGTGCAATATTATTTTCAGTCAGAAATCATGCCCTTTATAGAAGTTTTATAAAGATATAGATTATCGATTCATTTCTGTGATGCTTGATTTATACATTTCTTTTTATTTCCAACACATGCAGAAATTTGGTATTAATTGTCTCACATAATTTACTTTTTGCCATATATCTTTTCCAACTCTGAATTATTTGCTTAAGTCAATGAAACTTTCCTCGTCACAGTTTTATTAGAATCATTATATGAACAAAATTCTACCAGCTAATTCAAAATAAAATTTTATATTCTATACATGACAGCAAAATTGTTTTAATACATGTGAAAAATATATTATTCTTTTATTGAGACATATATTTCATATATTGATACAATTCATAAAAGTAATTGTGTATTAAAATGTAAGATACTAATAATTATACTCGTTATTCCTGTTTAGGAGTAGCTCGGCTGATAATGGCTCCCACAGAAAGTCAGTTTGATTTCAAGATTTGTCAAATGATTATCCAACTACGCAAATGGCTATCTGTGGTCATCATCCACCGTCTATATATACAACGGATACAGAGAATGATCCAATGGCCATGATAGCAGGTGTAAATGCATGAATACAATGGTTACGACTCAGCGGGCTGGCCCGGAGCTACTGAGTGCGACGTATTAGCTAGGAGCCAGATGGACTTCATGAAACGGATGTGTCTGCAAGAAACTTAATCGTTTCTTAAGTTATCACCAGTCGTTACCGAAGTCAATGAACACAAGTTACAACCAGTTCTTGGTGGACCTCTTGAAAACAGTTTGAACCTTATAAATGGCAAATATGTTCAATCTGCTCAGAGATAGCTGACATGATTGAAATTTGGACTTGGCCTGCAGAGCTCGTCTCCGGAATATTTCGGAATGCCTACCTAGCCTGGTCCTCAGAGCTTGCTGGGTTCAGGATACGCTCATTATGAATCAGACAGTTTGTGACCGCCTCCAAACTCTTTGTGAAAGTATCACAGAGTCTTCTGATAAAATGGAGAATTTAACGACGTATAGCTCTTCTGGACCGTATCTTGCGGTTAGTGAACTGGTGATCATGGAATGGCTCTACCTCACTAAATCAACAGTCTGAAAACTTAGAAATGGCCGTAGCCTATTCCAGAACTGTTCAAACGCTCATTCTGCAGCCTCAGGTGAAATACCAAATTCAAATATGGCAGGCCTAACTTAAGCCACTTCTTTAGCAACTAGATTAGCTGTACTAGTAAGGAACTTTTGCGGACGTTTAATGGTCAGCAGGATTATTATCTAAGTCATTCATAAGTTGTTTTCTTACGCATTTGTTTTGCTATCTCTTCTTTTACTCCATGTTTGCTCTACCACCTACTTTTAGTGGGCGGCATGCCTTATTGTGGACAAGTTACCATTCATACAAACCATCAAGGTGCAATGGATATTTAAAGGCTGTTTCTCCTGTGGTATTTGTTTCCTTTCATTATAGCTAGTTCTCAGGTCCTTAATCTTCTTGAGTTCATTACCGATATCTGGGTATTCATTTCACCTTATCCATCTCTGTTCAGATCAATTCGTTCTAGTGAAAATGGAAATTTATGTTCGTGTTTCTGCTACTGAAATATATTTAAAGTTTCTTTAAACTCATTTGTAGTTTTTATTTAAATTGTTTTATTAAAATGAAATGTAGCCGGGTTAAATGAATTTTTACAGGAAATCGATTGTATTGTGAATTTCTGGAAAGATTATTTGTATTGGGATTTAGGAAGATGTGATTGTTGTTCCTTCTTACTAAATAATTGTAAATGCATACGATATTCAAATATTATTTCTTTAAAATTATCTAGACTATTTTCACTCTCTTCATGCATGCTTATCATTTTACGTGTCTTTCGATAAACTATACATAAATCTGCAGCCAGAACTAATTTTTGTTAAATAAAACAAAACATTTGTCGTCTTTAGAGCTTTTTAAGTAAAGTGTTTTTAAATATATTACATGACATAGACTTTGAAGCTGTATATACCATGTATTAAAGACAGTGCAATACCTTTTGATTTTATTTAAATGATACCCGATATAAAATTATTTGATATAAACATCTAGAGTAAAGAGTTTGCATTCTGACTTTTGAAGCTATTTTAAATATAACATTTCGTTATTAATGATTTAACAGAAAAATATGTAGATGGATTATAAAAAGCATTAATTTGGTAATCCTTACAAGATAGTCGTTCAGTGACTATCTTTCTTCGATTTCTAATTATTTCTATAAGCCTTAAAATATTAATGAATAGTAGTGTCTTATTTTGTCATAATTAATTTCAGGTTTTTAAGAAAGCTAACAGTTTAGTTTAGGTTTGAAATATCTATAAATTAAAGAAGAAAAAGGTGAAAGTCTATAGTTAAAAAGATATATTGCCAATGCTTATTTTTGAATGCTTATATTAATGTTATTTTTAACAGAAGATATATAAGCATTTTTAAA
>BMAW01057424.1:335443-380593 GCA_019974015.1 Nephila pilipes | reverse complement strand
AAAAAAAAAGCAATTGCTATTCAAGAAAATGAATAAGAAAGAAATATTTATAGAGCATGTTCCAATGTATAATGATTAAATAAAAGATAAAAATCATAAATGCAGAGAATGCATCATAGTTTTGAAGATTCAAAAATATGGGAAAAAAAAAAAAAAAAATTAAAAAACAAACACGGTTTTTTATTAAACAACACAAATATTAAAAACAATTAATTTTTGTGTTCAAACGTTTTTAACCATTAAGATTCAATTGAAATTTAGTTAGTATACGAATCTTACTAAAATATTTAATAAAAAAAATGCTTATATACTTTGTTCAAAAATAACATTATATATAAGCATTCAAAATAAATAAGGCATTGCAATATATTTTTTTTACTATGGGGATCACCTTTTTTCTTCTTTTTAATTTGTAGATATTTTTTAAACTAAATTCAAACTGTTAGCTTTCTTTAATTTAAAAAACTGTTTTGAATACATCGAAATTAATTATGACAAAATAAGACACTACTTTAATTATTACATTTTTAAGGTTTATAAAATACATTAGAAATTTAAAGAAAGTACTGAACGACTCATTTTGCAAGGATTAATAAATTAATGCTTTTTTTTTATAATTCATTCACATATTTTTTTTTCGTTAAATCATTAATAAATTCAGCCGTTATATTTAAAACAGCTTTCAAAAGTCAAAAGAATGCAAAACTCTTTTATTTTCAGATGTTTATATCAAAATAATTTTATATCGGGTATCATTAAATAAAAAATTAAAAGGTATTGCACTGTTTTGAATACATGGTACATATACAGCTTCAAAAGTTCATGTCATGTGCAATATATATTTATACCAAAAACACTTTACTTAAAAAAAGCTCTAAAGACGACAAATGTTTTGTTTTACGTAACAAAAAATTAGTTCTGGCTGCAGATTTATGTATAGTTTATTCGAAAGACACGTAAATGATACATGCATGAAGAGAGTGAAAATAGTTCAGATACCTTAAAGAAATAATATTTGAATATCGTATGCATTTACAATTATTTAGTCATAAGAATGAACAACAATTGCATTCTTCCTAAATCTCTAACACAAAATAATCTTTTCCAGAAATTCACACACACAATCGATTTCGTAAAAATTAATTCATATTTAACCCGGCTACATTTCATTTAATAATAAAAACAATTTAAATAAAAAAAACTACAATGAGTTTAAAGAAACTTTAAATATATTTCAGTAGCAGAAACACGAACATAAATTTCCATTTTTCACTAGGAATTTAATTGATTCGAACAGAGATGGATAAGGTGAAAATGAATACCTAGACATTTGCATGAATCCTTAAAGAAGATACGACCCTGAGAACTAGCTATAATCGAAAGGAAACAAATACCACAGAGAAACAGCTCTTTAAATATTCAGCTGCACCTGATGGTTTGCATGGTGAATGGTAACTTTGTCCACAACAAGGCATGCCGCCTCCACTAAAAGTAGAGCAACATGGAGTAAAAGAAGAGATAGCAAAACAAATGCGTAAGAAAACAACTTATGAATGACTTAGATGCTAATAATCTCAAGGACCATTAAATGTCCGCAAAGTTCTCATTAGTACAGTTAACGAAGTTGCTAAAGAAGTGGCTTGGTGCATTAGGCCTGCCATATTTGAATTTGGTATTTCACCCGAGGCTGCAGAATGAGCCGCTTGAACAGTTCTGGAATAGGCTACGGCCATTTCCTTAAGTTTTTCTACTAGACTGTTGATTTGCGAGGGTAGAGTCATCTCCATGATCACCAGTTCACTAACCGCAAAGATACGGTCCAGAAGAGCTATACACGTCGTTAAATGTTCTTCCATTTTGTCAGAAGACTCTGTGATACTCTTCACAAAGAGTTTGGAGGCGGTCACAAACTGTCTGGATTCATAAATGAGCGTATCCCGAACCTTAGCAAGTTTCGAGTGACCAGGCTTAGGTAGGCATTCCGAACATTCCTGGAGACGAGCTCTGCAGGCCAAGTCCAAATTCTCAATCATGTCAGCTATCTCTTGTTGAGCAGATTGAAACGATATTTTGCCATTTACAGGTTCAAATCCGTTTTCAAGAGGTCCACCGTTAACTGGTTGTAACTTTGTGTTCATTGACTTTCTCGGTAACGACTGGTGATAACTTAAGAAACGATTAAGTTTCTTGCAGACACATCCGTTTACGAGTCCATTCTTGGCTCCCACACATACGTCGCACTCAGTAGCTCCGGGCTGAAATTCGCTGGAGTCGTAACCATTGTATTCGCCATTTACATAGAATTCGCTATCATGGCCATTGGATTCATTCTCTTCAGTGTATCCGTTGTATATATAAGATTTGTGTGGATGATGACCATTGTGATAGCCATTTACTTGCGTAGTTGGATAATCATTTGACAAATCTTGGGAATCAAAACTGACTCTTTCGTGGGAGCCATTATCAGCCGAGTCATTCTAAACAGGAATAAGAACGAGCATAATTATTAGCATTCATTTTTTAATAACACAATTACTTTTATGAATTGTATCAATATATGGAAATATATGTCTCAAGCACAAAGAATATTTAAAGAATAATATATATTTTTTCACATGTATTAAAATAATTTTTGTTGTCATGTATAGAATATAAAATTTTTATTTTGAATTAGTTGGTAGAATTTTTGTTCATATATATATAATGATTCTGAATAAAAACCGTGGACGAGGAAAGTTTTATTGACTCATAAATAATTCAGAGTTGGTGCAAGATATATATAAAAAAAAGTAAATTATGTACGCAGGAGACAATTAATAATTAAATTTCTGCATGTGTTGGAAATAAAAAGAAATGTATAAATCGTATACATCACAGAAATGAATCGATAATTTATATCTTTATAAAAACAAATTTCTATAAAGGGCATGGATTTCTCTGACTGAAAATAATATTGCACACCTAAAAAGCAATATATCAATGTATTTATTACAGAAAAACTGATGCATTCTTTCCCACTCATATAGAAAAACCCATTAGAGTAGCAGAATTGTTTCTCAGAGCGATGAGCGACCAGCAACTAAACTTCTTGCTATTAATGAAATTGAAAATGTAATCCTGAGAGCATATGAATATTATACAACATGATGAAATCGATTTCGGGCGGTTTGAGTGGAATCTCTAGTAAATTAGTAGCATTTTGAAGGTTCTATACCAGAAAGATGACGTTCTTACTCAGTGTTAATTATAGATTCTAATTTTGGCTAATTGTAGATCTATGACCTTCAAATAACATTTTCAGTTTCGAGATACCGAGGCGATAATCTGGAAATGACATTTTTGTATACTCCAAAGGTTAACGCTGTGACGCTTAGGGTTCGGCTTGCCTCTTAAGGCTTAGAGGTAATTTAAGGTCATATGGCCATGAAGTTTCCCGATGGGGTAAAGAATATCAATTGAAATCCTTTTCCTAGAATGACAGTAGCAGAAGAGAATTAAAAAGAAAGCACACACGCTCCATGTATCAGTCAGGATCATGTATGATGTCTTATTCGCAATTCCTACTTTTTTTTAAAGAATTTTCCTTTTGTTCATTTGTATGGCTATCTAGATGTGAGTATTTGTTAGTGATGTTTATATAAAACAACTTTATGTTCGAAACTAAATCTCATCTTGAGGCTGATGGCACTTTGATTATTGATTTCATTAAATCATTTTGTTGAGACATCGAGTTCACAGATACGAAGCATTCTACGAGTATCAATTCTCATAAAAACACATTCTTGTACATAAGGAATGACTTTTCGCTTATCGAAACCACATAGTTTTCTACGTTACAGACAAAAGTTGCGTATTTACAAATTAGTAAATGAGATTTTACCTTTTAGCTCTTACTTCATGTTTGCTAAAAATCAGTAGATAATGATTCTTGCATATCGAACATACACTGTCTTACAATTGTTATGAGTAATGTATATTCAACTAAATTACTCATTGTGCACAATCCCAATTATACTATATTCTCCAACGAGAAATGGAAGCTAAGATGCTAAATGTAATTCTAAAAAATTATGTCAGGTCTGATTATGTAATGAAGTACATCAATCTATTAAAAAACAGTAGAATCGGATAAACCACTTAAAGACTAAGCAACAACAAGAAAATAGCGAAGATATTTGCTCCAGAGCAGACACTAACCTGACTAGTGTGTTCTTTGACACCATGGGTTGAAGAACTGTGCTCATTACTGGAATTCCTCCTCAAATGATTGTGAAGTCCAGTAGTATTGACATCGCCAGGAACTATGGAATTCCTCTTCACCCTCGGTGGTGGTTGCGGTCTCCAGCTAACACCCGTTTCTGAATCTACTCCACAGCCATTAACAGAACAATCTTTATTGTGAGGATGATCGTCATTCTTTGAAGTGTTTTCTGCAGACGTTGATGATGCAGACGAATCGAATTTTCCATGGTTCTCTCTAACAGGAGTCACTAGAGAAGCAATAGAAGAGAGAGTTGGCCTATGGGATTCCTCATGTCTTCGAGGGATGGTACAGAACTTACTGACAGAATTCATGCTGTCCGAGTACTTGGATCCAGCGAGGTTTTCGTTACCGTGAGCCATCATGCGACGAATTTCTTCAGCGGCTTGTCGAAACCTGGCTAAGACTCGGTTCTGTTCTTCCACGGCCCGCGTTGAGCTTGGTGGGGGTGGAGGAATTATATAAGCAGAGAGATCATCTTCACCTTCGGTGAGGGCTTCATTGTTGGTAGTGCCGGCATCAACGGATGTTTCTGGTTCTGCGGAAAAGATGATGCCGTTTTCATCGGTTTCGGATTGATAAGTGTCTGGAAAAATCAAAGGAAATAAAAATAATTTTCAATCGAATGCTTATTTTATATGAATATTACTTTTAGCATCGGTTTTTTCCCTTTAAATATAATTTTTCATTATATCTCAGAAACATGAAAATAAACTCATAGGATGCAAACACTTACCTTACTGATATAAAACACATACCTAGTAATAGTTTTCAAGTGTCATGTTAATGATTAAATATTTTAATGATATGCTATGGATATACTATTAAATTATTGCAAAAGGAAAAGGGAGAAATTTAAATGACTTATACAAAGTAGTAAGAGGAAAATGTTTCCTATTTCAAGGGAATATATTAAGTAATCAATGAAGTATTAGATATAGCTCGTTTGCGGGGTCATGGAAATTAATTAGCATCGCGAACTCTTTCTGTTTATCTACTTGTTAAGAATTTAATTTGAAGATTGAAATATTTTTTTTTAATCCTTTGTGTTAGAGAAAAAGGATTTTCGTACATCTTTTTCTCAAGAATTTTCTCTTGGTTGAACAAAACCGTGTTTTTAAAGAGAAAAATCAACCTTTCCTTCAATTTATTTTCCATCACTTTAAGATTTAGAATGAATTCTGATTTCGCATTGTTGTAATATATTAAACATGCAAGCTTAATTTTTCTTTTTGGAAGGGCTTAACATCTCTGCCGTTTCTTAACAAGTTCTTTTCCTATTTTTAGGCAACAAATTAATTCATTTTTAATCCTCTTTAATTCTTGGTAATATTTTTACATCATAAATAAGAATTTTAATATTTATAATAATATATATGAAGTTTTTGAACAAGTTTAAGAGCTTCAACAAAGAAAGTAATTAAATCATAAAAAACGCGAAAAATACTACACTAATTTATTATTACATATAATACATACCCTAAAAATTAAACTAAATATTTTGACGAAATCATCTGACATGTTCATTGCATTAGTTAAATATCGAAATAGATGATGGCAGATATTTTTATTTTCGAATATTTGTATTGAATTTTTGTTAGTACTTTTATTTCATTTTAAAATTGCAAAGTCTGTTTTTCACATAAGTTCTTGAAAGATTCATCCTTCTTCAACCACTTACACTTCAAACCCTAGCTAAAATTAATACATTGAAACTGTTCCATGCGATATAATAGAATAATCAACAGGAAAATATGTTTTCTATATACATACATATAACATATTCGAGTACTTTAAAACCACTCGTTAAAATTTTAATGCACAAATATCAAGATACACAGGAGCACATTCGAACTACATGTAATATGATTTTTGATATTTTTTGCGGAAAAAGAAAAAAACATTTTTTTAGACAGAATGTGTGATGAGAAAATAGACATTTTCAACTTTTTAACTTTCATTTTAAACTGTCCGCTTGGAAGAAATAAAGGTGTTTGTGGATAGTTATTTCAAAAGATAAAAACGAGACGTCCAATTTCTTTATAATTTAAGATAAAACTTGAAAACAAAATTTCATCATGTATGAACTTATGAAAAAACATTCCAAGAAGGATTCTGAACAGACATCTAATTAAAAGTTGTATTTTCATTGCAATATAAACTGAACCAATGTATCCATTTAACTAAATTTGCATATTTGACATAAATTTACTTATTATTTCTCATTTGATAAACATTTTGAAGAAGAAGAGAAAAATCAGAAATTTATATTTATGTGCATGTGTATATTAACGATGTATCGCTAAAAATAAAGATTTAACACTTAATAAAAATACCTACATATAATTTTCGAGAATTATGCATGATACCAGTCGATATAACAAAATATTTTATCAAAAGTAACGAATAACTTTTGAATTTATAATTATAATTCAAAATTATAATTATTAAAAATTGAATTATACATTGAAAAAATGAATTATTCATTTGAAATTTAAAAAATAAATAAATAAACTTTTCCAGTTTCTATGAATTATCTTCGATAAATATTGCTCTATCTGAACAGTTCTTTTCAAATCAATTATCATCGCCAAAGAATGTGAAAACATGTTATTTGATATTATTCACATCACTAAAAATATACTGAAATGTAAAAAATCTACATGAAAAAGTTTTTAGAATAATTATGAATATATTCTTGATAAAATATTTTTAGACAAAAGGTTTCCTGCGTTAACAAAAGATATACAAGTTACCAAACGAAAATCCAACAAGTTTTTAGAACATATCATAAGCCGACAGCAAAATGTTTCAAAGGAAGGCTAAAATTTAAAACAATTAAAATATTTCCTCAGAAGTGTGGATGTATATTTCGTCATAAGTGATGCTATAGTTGTTACTTTACGAGAATGAAATTTTAAAAACTCTCTCGAAATGACAGAAAATTTCATTCATTCAAAATACATAATTTTGATAAAAAAATTAAGTATTTATTTTTACTCAGTTATTTATTTTTACTTTATGGAGTTAACCTTTGAAAAAAAAATACGACTCACCTGCAGAGTCACTTTCTGTAGTGTAAAAATCTCTCCTTTGTCCCGTTTCCTGATCCAGGAAGGACTTTCTGTCATCAATCGCATCTGGAGTGACACAACAGAAGTCAACATCGTCCGACGGAGGGGGTATGATTGTCAAGTCAATGATATCCGGATCAAGACACAGGGTGTTCTCTTCGAAGGGCAAGTTCGTGGAGGTCTGCAACTGCCTCAGCAACTCCTCAATGTCCTCGGATTCTTGCTGCAGGGAGGACATGAAAAGATGGGGGCTGTGCAGCCCGAAACTCGAGCACATCTTCTTCATGTTCGCCTCAGGGTCTTCTGTGGCCAGCATGGCTGCGTGTGTCGGACTGTTGGTCGGAGTGCTTTCGGTTTCGCTCTCTGAGGGCAAGAGGTCGCTGCGAGGTGTCAGTAGGTTGTTATATTCCTCCGACGTCCCGTGACGCGGAATAAACAGCAGCGAATCATTGGACTTCAGTCCGAGGTCACCGCTTCTACGAGGCTGGGATTCGCAGCTGCTCTGCAAATACAGCTGCGCGTCGTTCACTATCTTGTTCATTTCCGTGACCCTGCTCATGATTTCGTGGCTCTTGATCTCGATGCGTTGCGTCATGCTCTCCCCAGAGCTTTGATCCAGCTCATTCTCCTCTTCCAGGAGCTCCAAGGACACGACACTGTGCAAATCGATGTCCCTTGCAGTGTTGTACACAGGAGTCGTTTTGGGTTCCTCTTCGATTTCAGAAGTTCCCGAGGTAAAAGCGACGTCAGCTATGGAGCTGGCATCTTTGGTGCCATCTTCTGGATCCGTATCCTTATCTTTGACCGAAATGCTGGTGTCCTTTCTCGGAGAACTGTTAAGACTCAGGGGAATGGACGTCAGAGAAGTGACCAGGGCTTGCATTTCATTCATGTTGTGGTCGACTGAGCTAGGACTAGTGGCGATACTGAACTGATCTCTCGAATTACTTCTTGAAAGGCGTCGTTCCTGTAATACACGACACAGAAGAAATAAATTAAAAGTCAGAAAAGGAATGCTGGAAAAAAAATAACGAAACGATAAAAGGTAGTGAATTCCAGAGGAATTCACACGAAATATATATGCTTGATTCTCACACACCTATTGACCTATAAATGATTTCTTATTTTTAGTAAATCATATTCCAAGGAATATCTTCAATATGCATATAATGATATAAACTCAGGGAAAAAAAACTAATTTGAAGTAAATATCATTAGTTATTTCCATATTTGCCTCATACCCCTTCTCCAATGCTTTTATGCACATGTATAATACAATTTGCTTCTTAACGTCAAACAAACTGATTTAAATTTTTTAAAACTAAATTGATTAAATAAATATTAAAGCTATTGATATTACACTCACGCACACACACACATATATATAGATGAATAATATAATATAATAATTTGATCATTTGAACAAACACATATTTTATATATTTAAATTTAATGTTTCAATTTGACAAAATTTGAAAGCTGATTATTGAACTATAGTTGTATTCTAAATGGAGAAAGTTCAGAAATTCTTATATATTTTTTCCTAAATATATAAATTCTACAATATAAAAAATAAACAGATGAAAAATGCTAAACACCAATACAAAAGTATGTTAACTATTTACTTGAAAATTAACATAAGTATTTCAAAGAGATAACATTTCTTTTAAAAAAGTAACTGATATTAATGTATATAATTTTTTTTATTAATTAATTACTTATTCCTTTAATTAAACACTAATGTAAAAATTTTAATTAAAATACTTGCTTTGATATTTTTTTGAAATGAATAATTTATAACTTCAATCTTCATACAAGGACAAAAATTTCGCACTAACAAAAAATCTTAATTTTAAGTAATTAACTTCTTATTTGTAATTTTCACATATTACAAATAAGAAGGTATACAAATGTCCACAGCATTGTTTTGTTATTTTTTTCAGTAAAATAAAATAAAATAAAAATAAATAAATAAATTTTCTTTATGTATAAGGTAAGGGGACAGGGACATTTTTTGCTCTCAAAATGCATCGTTTTTGAGAATTTTCATACAAACATAACATCTAATTTATAAATCGAAAATTATAAGAAAACTCCCTGGGTCTATTTTAAAATTTAACAATACATACATTAAAACAATATTAATATAAACTTTTGATATAACTGAACAAATTATTCATAAGAAAATCTTAGTTTTAGCAGTTTTTATAAATAAGCAAATAATAAAATGCAAATTATCTTTATAGTTTTTCGATAACGGTGCAAAACTTAAGCCTTTTTTAAACAATTGTATTTTCAAATATATTTCATAATTTCTAAATAAATTATGTAATATATTTGAAAATAATGCGTAGTATATTTTCAGAGAATTTTTTAAGATATTTGGCAACAAAATATATCTATGGGATGTATGTTTTCAGATATATGTAGGAACAGAAAAACTAAAGATTAATTTAAAGTGTTGAAATTCACTCACAGTAGTATTTCTTTGGAATTTAAAACTTTTTGTCTTCTGGCACCTTAATTAATTAATTAATTAATTGTTATTATAATAATAATTTTATATATATATATATATAAGCAATACAATTAGAGCTCAAAAATAACGAAAGGATACAGCTATTCAGAAAATAAATTTATATATATGACATTTTGAAGATATTTTTTTTTGAAAATCGAAAATATAAATACTTCGGATAACGATGTATAATTAAAGACAGTTTATTGAAAAATAGTCTCCGTAATACATTAGTTTTGGCAGTAGTAAGATATGAAATTATTAAAACATTACTCAAATAATTATAAATGAGTATTCTCGTTTCACTTATAAATATCCTTTTATTTACTCTTATTTTCAATAATTAACCTTTACTCACCTCACAAAGGATATATGGCGGTGGAGGTATAGACAGATCGATTGTTCTAACAGTAGCGGTGACAGCATCGGACTGCTGTTTTTGAGGCGAAGTCGCAGGACAATAATTCCAAGGAGTATCTTGAACAATATGACGACTATGGTAACTCGGAACTGAAATTAAAATTACATTCCAATGATAAAAGAGCTCACTGTCAACAAAATAATCAATACACTAGATAAGGAAAATAAAGCTATTCAGTAAATTTTTTAGCATACAGATCAAATGGAAAAAGTAGAATCAGAATACAAAAGTTGACATCTTTAGTAAGAATGTATGCGCAAACACGCAAACACACACGCGCACACAAAGTTTTATCTACCTTCAAAGAATTAATTTACTTTTAAATAGAAATAATGTAAATTAAGATAAAAAATATTTCGTTAAATTCTAAGTGTATATCTGATAAACACACACACACAAATATTTCATTATTCTGTTTATGTTAACGTAACGATTATAATTTGCCTTGAACTCATAATTGCTATTTTTCAATATTTCTTTGGATATATTATTTAATATCAATGGAAATCTTGTTTTTTCAAAGACTGAATGAAATTTAACAAAAAAAAAAAAAAAAAAATTAATTTAACATCTATGCATATTGTAAAATAATCGATTCACACAATTATACATCTATTGATTGAAAAACTACTCTCATTAACTTTTAATCTAAAAGTAGGATAAAATAAGTATGTCGGTATGTAGTGACTTAAAATGTATAAAATAATGACGACAATTAAAAAAAAGAACAGAAGAACAAATTTTTATAAGTGAATGTTATATTATGGATAAAATTCTCTAAGGATATAAGAAATTATTTTATTGTGATTAAAAAATCTATTATTTTACAAATACCAGGAGTTCTCAGGGGAAAGTTTTAACTTTTTCTCTGGACTTACAGAATAAAATAAATTGCAACAACTGTTTGATAGGAATACAATCCAAGAAAACTTTCCGTTTTAAAGATTCGAAAACTAAAATTAAAGAAGTAGTTTATGTCAAAATAAGATTCACATAATGGAACATTTAGATATTCCAGACACGAATACAAAACCATTAAACTAGTTTGTAAACCTCGTTCGATTCAAACACGTGGAAGTCGTACATATTATGACAGTGCTTAAACGTAACAACAACCGTACAGAATAACAACACCGAGGGTGTTTTCATTTCTCTTGACTTTAATTTTTTCCCTACAGCATCGTATACAAAGACTTTCTCTGCAAAGTCAATAAAGAAAAACAATTCTTTTAGAGGAGTTTGATATAAATGTTTAGCTTATAAAAGAAATTTATAACAGATAAAAGCCTTAATGTTTTGAAATAATGGTTGAATTGCTTGATAAAAGATCCAAATATCAATGTACAGATCTTTTAAAATATGTAACAGATCAACATAAACCCAGTATTAGAGAAAATTGATTTTTCTACCTATATTAAATAGGGGAATATATTAGTCGTACATTGCATTGACTGCAGTAGTATTATGGATGTACACATAACTTCAAAAATATAACCATTTAAAAATTCCAACATCAAAATTTCTTTTAAAAATAATTCTTCCATATTCCATGGAAAATGTAATTGTCTACATTGGTCATGTGTTTACATACCAATGTTTTGTCATATATAGAGAGAAAAAATCACTTTTAAAACCACAAAAATTACGACTGAATCAGTTCCTTGAAATTATATATCATGCAACTTAACGCTCCCGTCAACAAATCATACTGAATTCATAAATATACAAGGGGGAAGAGGGGTTAAAAAAGTACTTGTTTTGATGACAGATAGCGATACTAAGGCAAGTTGGTTTTACCGATATGAACTGCCAACAGTTAAAAGATTCCAAAGCACACTTGACCCCGATTTATGGGTTAGCTTTGATTCTGCAGCTAGTTCCTGACAAATCAAAATTTGATTGATACCCCATCGAATTGTTCTCATCAATTTGACTCGGATTCATCATTATACACCGGAAACCAAGCAACAATAAACAAATGATATAAAAAAATTTTAAAGTCAATTCCTACTTAGGTCAACAAAGAATATTTTTAATCTAGTTACTTTTTATTAAATAATTACAATTAGTATGAATATGTACATATATATGACAGAATCACAATATTAAGCAACAAAAGAATTTTTTTTCCAGCAATCTACACGCTTCGTTACTGACGGTATTTATTCCTAAATTTATATCCTGCTAAGTATCTTATATAAGAGAATTTTTTTTCTAACATACAAAACTAAAATTAATTTTTTGAAAATCAAATAAAATTTTTTTATGCTTCGACGAGATTCGATCCGAAGGGATGAAGATTCTACGCTGATACTCTACCAACTTTGCAATTGCAAAACAAATGGCATAGTAGAAGCATTGGTTTGTTTCTTAATTCATTCGGTGAATTAAATGGTTGGAATGAAGTTTAGCTCAACTACCTTTGGCGACAGAAATTATTTGTGGTATTTTGCCAAATATGGCTACCCTGGTCCGCTTCACGGACTTAACGTTCAGCCAAAAAAAAAAAAAAAAAAAAAAAAAAAAAAAAAACCCGCACCAAGTGGCTGGGCTAAACTGCATTTTCCCAAATTAAATTTAATTAAATGAATTAATATTTGAAAAAAAAAAAAGGTATTAGCATCAAGTGTTATCCACTACAAGTTTAAAAAGTGTATTTGGACTTGAGTGACTGAATAAAAAGTATTTTATTAACGATTGAAAACTTGAACAAAATGGAGAGAGTGAGCTAATAGTAGGAATTTAAAAATGAGTTGCTTCCGGTAAATATTCTCCAGAGAATTACGATGCTGATTTTTTGGAATAAGAAGGATGTCACACTCATGGACTTCTCAGAAAATAAAATAAAAAAGATCTCGATTGCTATATTTAACAGAATGCAATAAAAAAAAAGAAATATTGAAGAGGGTCTTAATCGATTAACATTCCTCCCCTTTTTATTACCTAAAGTATTTTTAAGCTTGATTTAGAAAAACACTTGTAAGTTTTTCGAGACTTTCAAAATAATACAAAAATATTTATACAGGTTTTAAGGAACAAATAAACAGATAGAAACTTTTCTTATTCTTTTGAGTCATACCGGAATGTGCTTTATTGCATTTAAATAAATACAATATCCTAGATTTCAGATAATAATGAATTTCATCGAACGACATTACGCTCACGAGAGATCATTCAAGAAGGATGACAAACACAGTAACTTAAGGGGACTTAGTACCTTTGCACCTTCAAAAATTCGATTTTTCAAATTTGTTTTAAAAAAATAGGAGCATTTTAAAGCAAACCGCGTCAAAATCCGACAATTATTATGTCCTGTGCAACAAAAAATGTAAATGTCTTAAGTGTCTTGTTCTATGTATTGCAATGTAAACAAACCTCTTTTTCTCAGTTTATAATTTTCACAATTTCCCACAGGATTAAAAAAAAAATGTTTTGCATGCAGAGCTTTAAAATTTTACATGAGTGTTTTACTTTTAGATCTTCATTCTGTGAACTTCAATTTTGTTAATAGGATGATTAGATTTTATTTTATAACATGATACATGAAAAAAAAGTTACTAAATACAAACTTGATAACTTTTTTAATTTTTCAATTTTTTTTAATGTAAGATAAATTTAAAATTTGAAATTTACAGAATAAGGTCATTATTTAGCTTTAATTTGGTATAATAATTATGGTTCTACTGTAAATATTTCAAATGTTATCTTGTGGGTAACGTAAGGTAAGCTAACTTATTTTTTAAATTTTTGTACCCATATTTCATGTTGTATAAGAAAATATATTAATTTAATAGCAAAACTTGTGATCCAATATTTTAAACTATATACTTTATTACACAAACTGGCAAAGTTTCATATGGAAATGAGCAAAAATTGTTGATTTATGAAGAATCGAAAAGAGAGAGAGAGAGGAGAGAGAGAGAGTTTGTCAAAATGTTCTACTTTTGATTTCGGAAGGTACTAAGTCTTCTTAAAAACACAAGAAACATAAAATCATCATTTACAAATCTCTTATAACGAAAATTTGAAGAGTCACATAGCTAAAAAATTCATCTGAATTTAATCACAAATAGATTTTGAAAAAGCATGGAAATATGTGATCTTCCCAATTAACTCTTGATTTCTAATAGCGCATGTTATTTTCGATATTTTAGAAGTAGATTTAAGGCTTCCGCCTGCAAACCCCATTTTTGAATGCGTAGATTTATAGTTAATATAATAAAACATCAAATTAGTTTCTTACAATTCGGCAACATTTATTTTTAAAGAGAACAAATAATTGAAAGAAAAAGAAATAATCCACTTATCCTCCATTTCTATTTATATATATATATATATATATATATATATATATATTAGTGATTCGTCTGTGATTTTTTAGATAAAAGTATTTTAAAATACTAGCTAAAATCGGAGATAAATATAAAAAAAAAAACCCTGCCAAATTTTTTCTCTTTCCAATTCTCTTAATTGCATTCAAATAATTACATTTGCTTTGATTGACAATGCATTTAGAAATTACAAAGGGTTGAGATTACGTTCAGGAACTTAAAATGATCGGTAAATGAAAGTCTAAAGTATATTTATCCGTTTACAAAGTCACATGGTCTTAATTATGATCTATGAGATGATGAAAAACACTTGAATTAGCTTTCTAACCATAACATCCCTCACTTAAATTTTAAATTAATTTTTTTTACAAATATCCCAACAGTTACGAGCCTTTTAAAACATAAAATATGTTTAAAACTGGGTCACGGATTGAGAGAGAGAAAGAGAGAGCCTCAAATTGCCACCTCAACATTTTAGTCAAGTGATAGCTTTCACTTTATTAGGTTCGGAGACAATTTCAAGGCATTTCGTTGAAATGCATAAAACAACTTTTAAGAATTTAATAACGGCACAGATAACAAAAATGTTCTTTAAGGGTTTGAATATAAAACATTACGTAACATTAGATTTTCTTTGGTCATTTAAGTATAAAATTAAAAGCATAACGCATTCCAAATAATACAAAATTTATACAATAACTTAAGAGACTTTCCCCCTGAAGGATAAGAAGTAGTTCCACTTGGACAGAGATACCAATGAAAACTGGTATTTCAAGGAACTATTATGAGATTAAACGCAACACATAATTTGAAAAACTACGTGGATAAACAGATAGAAATGTGACTTACAAAATAGAAAAATGTGTGTTATCCTTCGAGCATTACAGAGTAGAACAATCATACAAATGAGCCAAGTTCCAAATACTGCGTAACAAGTCTCATTCAGCTTTAATTACACAAGAAAGAATGACGTACATACTTTGGATCGTATTTCCATTCTTATATATGGATTTTTTTTTTTTTTTTTTTTTTTGCGTGGTCAATATTAAAAAAACTGTTCTTTGTTTATGAACAAATGCAATGAAAGGAATACATGCGAATATCCATATGCTTACATATTCAAACAGGGAAAATAAATCGAATCCCCGAAAGGAAATTTTTTTTTTCTCTCCAGTTCCTTTCGGTTACTACTTTTTATTTTAAAAACGCATTTAGATATTATCAAATAAAATTTGAGCACATTCAACAATATCGTGAATTAAATTATTTAACGCATCTTTACTTATACATTGATAGTGTAAGATTTATCAATCGTCAGACTGAATTAAAAACTGTATTTGAAAGAGAAAGTTTTCTATAATTAATTTTTAATTATTAGCAGTATTTAATTTATATTTTTATTTTGAAACTTGCACAATTCAATATATTTTTAAAAATATTTCAAACAGCTTGTATATATCTGAATGCATACATGCTAATATTTTTTTTTTTTTACGATTAAAACACGATAATAAGTAATGGTTCCAATAATTTTAAGTTTCAAATGAATGTAAATTTGTAAAGGCTTCATTTAAAAAATACTTTCAGATTTCTACATGAGAAAGCCCAAAATAAGTTTTATAAAAACCATGTTTAAATTTATGATAATAATTAATAATTAGAATTTCATAAAAACATTTCAAAACCATCTAAGCTGATTTTAATAATTAACTATTGGTCGAAAAGACTTATAAGGATACATACTTATAGGGATTCATTCAAAATATGCATTCCCATTATCAAGCTATTAAAATACGAAAATAATAATAATAATAAAATACATATGAATAGGATGTGAGAGTTACTAGAGTAAAACTGAAAGTAATACTTTGACATTTGAATTTTTCTTGGTTATTATTTCTCATGTTTCATAAGCTGGGAAAAACATTTCTTTCTTTCACCACCAACACACACATACAGATATCTATCTACATCTCTCTCTCTCTCTCTCTCTATATATATATATATATATATATATATATATAACACGCACGCACACACACATATGTATGATATTTATGTGTATATAATATCAGGTGTAAGACGTACTTGAATTAAAATACACACACACACAGGACCCCCCTCCTCCTCTAAGTTCCATGAATTTTGATTAAAAATGGCATTTGCTGTTTTTACGTGAATTTCAAAGTTACCATCTAGTTAAATTACCTTTGAAAAACTATATGGTAACTTTGAAATTCACGTGTTTCGGTCTTGTGACTCACTATAGATTCAATTAACTATTGTATGCATACGTACGCTGTAAATTTTATTGGAATTATTTTTGTATTTATTCTTTTGAAGAATCTTTTTTATCCCTTTGGAAATTGAGCTTTCCGATTAAAAATACGCACGCTATAAACCAATAAAAATCAATCTTTATTTTACTCCGATACTTAAAGTATCATTAAAAATAAGAAAAAATGAGAACACTACTATTTGATGCAACTTTGAATGTACTCAAATGACTCACAACACTTTTTAATGAATTTTTTCGATATATTGGTACTAGTAGACAGTGCGACGCTTAAAGTTCGATGGTACTCGTAAAATCGTCGTTTCATTTCTATTGAGAAATAACAACCAATCGCAATGATATATGAGCATTCTAGGAATCATAGGCTGAATAAACACGTAAAGAGTAAGAGAGAGAGAGAGAGTCTTCTCTTCCTCAACCTCTACCGCATCGATAACAAGCACGAGTTAACTGAAGAAAACTTTGGCCTTGACTGAGGTGGAATTTTATGGCATAGAATGCAAACAAAGCTTTTCTATCATGCTTTAACTGGAATTTTAAGACTTTAATCTTTTATTTACTGTAACACAGGCCGCTTAAATTTTCGATTTGGAA
Organism: Nephila pilipes; assembly: GCA_019974015.1. Taxonomy (NCBI): domain Eukaryota; kingdom Metazoa; phylum Arthropoda; class Arachnida; order Araneae; family Nephilidae; genus Nephila; species Nephila pilipes. The sequence continues at coordinate 363,098 of BMAW01057424.1, read as the reverse complement.
AGCATTTTGCAGTATTAAATATATGGTATTCATTCTGTAAAATGATGTAAATGACCATAAAGGAAACTTAGGAGAAGTATAAATTATTCCCGATTTTATTTAATTAATTATTTAAATTCCAATTATATTTAGCTCAGGTGTCGACCACGTATCTTGACCCTGATTTAAAATTACGAGGTCCATCGCCAATAGCTTTCGTGTTGCTATTAGAGCGACTTTAATAAAACCATCCAATTCGATTTTATAAACAATTAAACAATAATTATATAGAGTTTTCTTGCATTTAAAAGATACTTCTTAAAATGAAACTTTTCATTTACTAGAATAGAGAAATAAGTAAACATTAAAAATACACTAAATGTTTCCATTTCGTATCGAGTATCATATTTCGAAAACAAAACATCCAGTCTAATTTTCGAAGTCATTCCTTACTTAAAGTACATAAAAATAAAGTTATAATTTATTTTCCTTTTTTCTTCTTCTAAAAATATTTAAATTTATAACTTATTTTCAATTTCAAATATTTTTAAATAATTTATTTAATGCTTAAATGAATTCAACTGTAGTGACTTCTGATAATTTTATGAATGATTTCTCAAATATTTTAAGCCATGGAATCACCCAAGTTGTCCAGAATAGTAGTGTTTGAACATTATGGTGCGCTGTGCAATTATATAATACGATATCTCAATTTAAAACCGTAAGAAACGCTCAATAAATATCGTGAACTTGAACAAACTTAAATGCCATAGTCTTCTTGGTCTGCGAAAAATGTCATCTAGAAAACTGGTCGATTGTGCCAAAAATGTTAATGATTGTTGTCTTGAGCGACAATGGCTCAATCCCTTTTCATAGATAGAAACATATAAAGAGAGCCACTGATGACAATCTGAAGTCGAGTCTAAAGAAGAGACTAGGAAATTATAGATTTATGACGAATTATACCTGAAAGAATGATGCCTGCAGTAATTTCTTACCAGTAACAGAAAACAGTACATATCCATTCAAAACTAATTCTATTGGATGTCGTGTGAAGTAATGATTTCTCAATTTTTTAAAAAAAGTAACGCAGAAAGATAACTCTATGGTGAGATAAAAATATCTCTCTCTAATAACTATGGTGAATTCGATAATGCAAGTTACTGAACAATGTCACAAAATGAACTAGACAGAGACGCATATCAACCTTGAATATTTTGTTATGATTTAATACTTCAATATTTGTGTTTTAAACTTTATTCGAATACATGGCAAATGAGCATTGTGTGATTTTATACTTTATTCTTTTGTAATAATGACATAATTTTAATTAAAACTAAATAGTTGAAGTGGTTAACCCTCGTATCTCTCATGGGAAAAAGATTTACAAAGTTTAAAAGAAAACTTTTCAGTTTCAAGGTTAATACAATATAATTCGAAGAACGACTAGAATATGTTTAAATTGACATCAAAACAAGAGAGTTGAGTCATAACATGTTCAGGAAAATTCTGTTGAAGAAGAAAAGAAACAAAACTAGCAAACGTGCTGCACGACCAAGAGATAATATCGAAATTCCACAAGACATCCGGTGCGACAGTTGTGACTCGAATTATTCGATAAGAATCAATTACGCAGAGAATGAAGAATCCAGTAAGCCATTCCAATACTGTTACGGTGAAAATAATTTCCAGTAAAAGAAAAATTGATTACATCGAAAAGATGAATGGTTATCTTTGAACATAAGGACGAGATGCATATCTAAATACAGAATCATAAGCTTATGGAATCAATAAACTTTAAATCGGAAAATTAAACATTCACTTGCTTTTAAGTCTCTGTATTTTGATTTAGAAAATACTTCTCAGAAATATACATTGCTCTTCGTTTTCATTATATAATGGTTTATAGTGAATATTCTGCATTCTTTAAAAAAGAGATTTTTTTTTAAATGATCGAGTTATGAATGATTCACATTTTACTAAATGCAGTCCAATTTTACTGTGATTTACTAAATGAAGTCCAACTTTACTGTGATTTACTGAAATAGTCCACAGCTCGCAGTGAGAAAAACACTTTCAAGAGGGATTAAGAGCCAAATAGTTTTTTTTTTGCCAAACTAATTTATAGCGTCTCAGTTTGAGAAACATAACATATGTATAAGTAAGTACAAGAGAAAAACAGAATAATTAAATTGAAAGAAGTGGGAAGCAAACTCAAGATAGCTACTAAGAACTCGCGAGGTAGGAAATAATCTGAAGTCTAAATTTGTCGTAATCTGAATTAAATCCGTGTCAGCTGCATTAATGGTTGGTAATACTTTCACTCTGTGAGGGGAAAAAAAGTCATTAATCTTGACATTAACCTGCACACAACATTTATAAATTCTTCTGATTGCACTTAGAGGACCATTATTTAGAAAATTAGAGAATAGAGTTCATTTATATTTTTTTGCATATTTACATTTTTTTTTCTCGCTCGAAAAAAGTAAAATCTACCAACTAGAATAAAATCGTTCTAACGAATGAATTAAAATAAGGGCGAGAGAACATTATAGTCTTTAATTACAAATATGAAATATACTGTTACATTTTTAGAAGTAACATATTTTCTTGAAATTAATGTCCTTTAGTCTTTTGATACGCAATGGCGCAATGGTAGGGGGAAAGCCGCGATAGCCTAGAGGTCATAATCGCGAACTTGCGGCCGTTGTTACAATCGATTTGTGGATTCGGGGCTTGATGGCAATAAAGAACCATCGAGTAGAGAAGCTTATTCACATTAAATTTGTAAGGGCCCCAATCGACACTAGACCGAGGTTCAAAATTATGAGGTCCGTCGAAACTAGCCCCAGAGTTGATTTTAAATGCGATATTTATAAACAAAATCGAAGAGCGTAAGGCAAAGTTAAAGTGCTTGAAATGTCATTAATTAATCCAATAGATTTCAAATATATGCCAAATTAAGCTTCTAAAAAGCCAATTCTTATTTTAACTTATTTTGTGGAACAAGATGTTTAGTTAAGTTTAAAATTCCAACAGCATGTCATATAGTAATAACTACAGAAAAAAATGGAACTGTTTTTAATTTCTAGATAATGATTTGGTTACATTAATATGAGCAAAGCAACTTGCTTATTGAAACAGGCAAGATGCTAACAAAACAACTTCGAATTGTGATATAACCATCACACAACAGCTGAAATAATATGAACTTCATTCTCCACGCTACATCTTGGTACAAGAACACTGCAACACATATCGTGATTCTGCACTACAAAACACTTATTTTCAGCCATCTAGAAAGTAGATGCGATTTAAAAAATACCAATACAAACATCGTTTAACACGCAAAACACAAGATTGACGTTCGATTATGCAGCTGGTGTTATACAGAAACCCACAAAAAGGAAATCTTATTTAGAATGGCACGTGATAAAAAATTCAGAATAGTTTTAGATTCAATGGAATTGTCTTATTTCTCTTCAGAGAAAAAGTTAGCAGAGCACAATTTCATTTTTTTAAATCCAGTTCAATGAGTTGTTATAGTTTTCCAGAGTTTCAATATCAATTTTAACTCTATTATTATACTCCCATCACTGATCATTAATTCAAATTTAATTATTATTATTATTGAAATGTTCTCAATAAGTTATAGATAAATTTTATCACCATTTATCATGCTTAAATTATTTTAAGTTTACTTTCACACAGAATAACAGAAACAGAATATCGAAAATTGCATGTATAATAGCATGGATAATTTGATCGAAGATTAATATATTGAAAATAAAAATATAAATTGAATATTAAATGTAGGAACTTTTTTAAATCACATGATACACATTATAGAAAAAAAAATGTTCTTTTAAATAAAGGTACTCAGTTTTACATTTCGACAATTCGATCGTGATGAGATGATTGCTTCACATTCTTTCATTGGTAGCAATAAAATGTAGCAAGAACATTTAACTAAAGTGCGCCATCATTAAAAAAAAGCGAATAAACACACAATAGAGATTTCCTCACATCCCAAATGATTCGCCAAATAACCTTTACCTTGATGTAGAAAGCTGCATGATGCTGTAGCTTCACGTGTCTCTCATTTATTTCTGACCAAAATACACACTTTTAAAGGAATTATTTTGCTTTGAATGATTATTAACTATAAATATATATTGTTAACTTTTTGATTCTGAATCAAATAGCGTATTGCTGTTTTAAATACTTTCAAAAGCTATTTATTCAAATGAAACGAGTTTAATGAGTTAATTTAACTAAGCCGAATTATTAAAGAGATTTAAAAAAACGATACATAATTAGATAAATATGAAATTAAATATATAAATCTAAGGAGATATAACGGTGTATAAATAAGTATAAGCAATTTGAAAAATATATATAGAATACAGAAAACAATATGTAGTAGGCGAGACAATTCCATAACCATATCAACCATTTTAATAACATTTTTAAATTTGGTTGATGAAATACCGCACTGGCAATAGTCTAAGATTAATCCCAAAAATCATGTTAAAGGGATGAAAAATGGAATCTAAAAAGTAGAAAAAAGAAATCCACATAAGATAAATCCCTCACATTATAATAAAATATTTCAAAAGACAGATATCAACTGAATGAAATAAAGAAAACTCGAGATATTTGAGGACATTTATCAAAGACAGAAAACAGTAGAAAAATAGTCGCATGTCAATGTCACGAATTAAAATTTTAGAGTCTTTCCGTGCAATAAAATATTCAATTTTGATTTAGTAAGAGATTATCAGAATGCTTTAAGAAGAGCGACAGAAATGGGCAGAACTATTTGCAGAAAGATTATAGCTATATTTCTAAATTTTTATAAGCATTTCATATATATTTCACTCCAGACATTTCAAAACGCTTGATGGTAGCTTTCAATTTTTTTGATACGTCTAGAAACTAATATAAAATAGGTAATATGTCTAGAAAAACGGATATTTCTCTGAATATAAACATATATATTTTTAAAGGAGTTGGGAATGATATTTCATACGTATAAGTATAGAAAATAATCAAATATTAAACTCAAGATATTACTTGGTTGTGAGCGTTCTTTACGATCCAGACATCAGCTGTTACTCCTCATACTATTTCGTTTTTTATTCAAATGAATAAGATGTATTTTATTCGAGAAAATACTTCTTTCAACAGTGAGTCATTTTGATATTACCAATATAGACTTACAAGAATGCTAAATTTCAGATTTCATATATATTGAATATTTTAATGCTGAGTAGCTACTTTATGTATCATATTTAATGTACAAGTTCATTTAAATATTAACTTTTTTATCACAAAGGCCTTTTCAACTAGTCTGTCCTTTTTTACAACATAAAATTCTACATTATTTACATCCTATGTTTAAAAGATCGTATTATTGGATCATAAATAATGTTTAAATGAAAAATATCGCATGAATTCAGCAGTATATTTTAATTTACAGTACTTTTGCGTTAAAAAAGATGATTGAAAATAATACGGTGTTTTATTTATACTGATCAATTGTGTGCGTAGTTTTTTCCAAGGCTGTTGTCAATATTATTTTGGCAGAATGGTTCTTTGACAATTCAGTACGACTGATAATGTGATAATATTACAGATCATAGAAAGAAGAAAAATTAAAGAGGAATTATTTACCTGATGGTACAACTGAGATAATATATGATTAACTTATTTTTTATGATCAATTTACCTTAGAAATAGATTATTAACCAGAAATGATAAAAATCCAGGCATACTGAAAATTCTATAAAATAAGTATATTTAAAAGAAAAATTTTATACAATTAAAAATACTTAAAAAACGAAATAAAATTTCACCTTAATACTAAGTCGTAATGAATCTGGCTAATTATGGCTTTCTTCCTAGAAGACTGTACGTTCGAGACTCATTTATATGCAGAGAAAATGGATCAAGTTAATAGTTTAGTATTTGTTTACCTCCCCCCCATTCGAATATTTTTTCAATTTTTGTTTTATATAAAAAGATTTCGAAAAGGTGTTTTATTTCTTTTACGTATTGGGCATTATTAATAAAATTAAGAATTATATCACTTTCTCAAAATCAATTTAACACAAGTATGTTTTCCTTGGCAAAATAAAAAAAAAATTGTTCCTTTTTTTCCTTTCAAAAATAAAATTTAATAATTGATCTATGACCATGACAAGCTAAATCCACAACAATCATGTGGTACAACGAGTGTAATTTCATACAACTTGCATGATCGTTAATCGGAATGACGTCAATGATTCACTAGGCTTTGAAACGTCACAGTTTGCACGTAGTCACACTGAGACTCAAAATAATGAGATCTATCGCTAATGATACTATAGAGAAACAATCAAACTATATTTTGATTTTGGAACGTACTTTGAAAGATGAAGGACTTCTGATTAACAATAACAGAATTATTATTTACAGGAAAGAGTATTCATTATAAACATTGTCTGTGAGCGATACAGAAAAGGATGAATTTGAATTTCCCGCATATTAATATTCAGGAATAACTGGTAATTATTTCAGTAACATAAATAACATTTAAAAAGCACAAATGTAATATTTATTAATTGAAAAGGTAAGAATGCTATATATCTAATTCACAAAGAATGAGACATGCTGCGTATGTATTGAATCATACGTAAGTGCACATTAAGATCGATTTTTACAATCTATCAATGTATCCCGTGTGGGTTTCATAAAATACTATTGATTACCTCATTCGATTTCATTAAAAAACTGGACAGAAGCAGTTCGTTCAAAGCTGTTTAAAGTTTGGTATGATTTATACTCTGAATTCTGTATTGGTTATTTAACTTCATTGTGAATGGAATAGATTATCTCAAACATAAAGAAAGTACTCAACCTTTGTGTAAAATTTTCTATGCGTCTGTAAAATAATTTATATATGGTCAAAACACTATTATCTATAACTATATTATTTTGATATCAAAAATTATATTTTCTTTAAAACATCTTTTCTTTACGGTTGTAGTATTAAATGGATTAATATATAACACTAGTACCATTAGATGATAATGTATAAAATACAAAATAAAATTTCTAAATGTTTATAAGAAACAGACTAAAACACTAAGAATTACTATGATTTAAGTTTATATTATCAATAGTAACATTTATGTAATTTAAGTTATATAGTGTGTTATGAGATATATAATATACGGCTGTGAGTATAACATTTCCCTCGTGATTACAATTTTATTCTTTTTATTTTCTTTTAATAATAGATTTCATAGAACATTTATTCCTCATAATAGTTAGAACATTCATTTTATATTTCTTTATATTATGATGATTATGATGTTAGAAATAATGCATTAACAAGAAGTAAAATACATTAATATTATTATGTGTTGTAACATCTTAAGTTTCTCTTTTGAGAATCATATCTATAGTTCTCTGATATCGTATGAAATTTTATTATTTTCTAGACAACATCTCTACCTCTCTTTAAATGTTAATTTACATTATTTCTCAAAATATTATTATTCTAGTGATTTTTTTCCTTTTCACTTTAGTTATTTTTTATAAAAAATTAATAAATTACAAATTATCTTTGAAATTAAATTTTTTTTTTGAAGTAATACAACAATTCTGTGTACCTTTTTGTTTCAAAATATAAAACAAAATTCTTATAATGCTCCAAACGATATACAAAAAAAAAAAAAAAAAGTCTGAATATATATCTTAGAATTTTTAGTTCTAACGAAATTTTAAAATTTTAGCCATTTTCTTTTTGTACTGAAAAACGTAATGAAATAAAATTATATACAGTTCTTAATTAGTGATGAGTAGAAAATATATCTCGGTATAGATTGTTAAAATATAAGTAATGTTTCAAAAAATAAACATCTATAGAAAACTGTGTTCTATATATAAACCTTGTCATTCTTTCAGTGGAGAAGAAATATTCCCAAATTAGAAACTACAGATTTGTTAATAAAAATAAAGAATAATAAATGAGACTCATATTTCATGTAATTAACAGAAATATATTAATTCTTATTCATATTTGCTTAAAAAAAATCATTTTTCTTTTATTAATTGAGTTATTCAGAATAACTTTTGACTTCAAAGAATGCTAAATGTAACAAAGGAATATTTATGTGATTCAGAGAACCAGACAGTGAAACATATAAGCAAATATTTTTAGCATTCTGCTTAATTTTTTACAGAATTTGTTTAAAATTCAGTTAAAAATGTTCGTTATTTTGATATGCTGAGAATTTTCATGTCCGCACATTTTGTTGTCATTTATTCCAAGGTCTTTCGAAATATAAATATGCGCGCATGTCTATTTTATTGTTTGGATAGAAAGATGCTAAACATGTTGTGCTGCTGATTAAATTTAAAAGACTTATATCGCATAATAAATAAGCAGCTGCTTGAAGCATATCTTAAAATTCGCACTGACATGCTGTCTAATAATCAAATACAGGTTTTATATTTATTTAGCCGCCCATCCGGATTTTTTTTTTTTATAAGAACTTATTTCTAAGTTCATGTTTAAAGCAAGAATAAGGTAAATGAGAAAGCGTAATTCTAAACATTATAAACCATTAACGTCATTTACATTTTTAACTAATTAACAAAAATTTTCCAAAATAATTATTTACTTTATATTAATTTCGCATTGCAAGATACTTTCAAATTTCTATTCAGTAAAAAGAAGTGTACAAATATAAAGACAAAATAAGATTTAAATGGAAAAAAAAGTTCCCGCCTTAAATTTTGCAATTCAAAATCGCTGATTTATCTTAAGTTTGATAAGCGCATGGAGATTTGAAAAAGAAAAATGGATTACATAGAATCTACAAAACAGTTTATTCAGGAAATTTACTTAACTCAAGTTGATAGAATTCCAAAAAGTCTAAAAATTATTCTAAATTTGTATGTAACATGGATTATATTTGTTTTCTTTTTGACAGCGAAATATATATTAAATGAGTAAGATATCTTTTTATCAGATGCATACAAAAATAAAGAGTTAATCATCTGATTGTATCACATAATTACATATTGTTTCTTTTGGAACAGAATAAATGATACTTCACGAATGGATTTAGAAAATAAAAAATTAACACCGGTTACATGAATAATTATAATTTTTTTTTAACTTTTAGTTAATTTTACCTCAGTATTTATAATTAAAAGATCAGTTTGTTAAGAATAACATGATTTAAGTCATGTAAATAAACATTTTATTTAGAATGAAATAATGAAATAACTTTAAATGCTTGGATTTGATTTTTTTTTGTTTACTTGATAAATTGTTAATATGCATCCTAAAAATTAGTTTTTAATTGTAAGAATTCATTTTTTATCAAGGTAAGTTTCAACATTTGGTGCGTGTTATTAGATCACACATTGACTATCAAAGATGAATTTAAATAATAATTTACTATTGGTGTACTCAATTAGTTAAAAAGCTTCTAAGATCAAAGTTTATTTCAGTAAGGAATTAATTTAAACAATTATAAATAAATATTTTTTAGGCTCATTTCATAAATTTGCAGTTGTCTAAAATTTACGAAATATATTTCTTATTAGATTTCAGAAATTTTTTTGCATAAATATTGATAGATTTCATGACTTGATGCTGAAAAAGAATGTAGAAAAAAAAAAAAAGAGAGACATTTTTATATGAATATTTAAATGAAAAGTACCTCGTTCAACTGGCTCAGGATCTCTGTCTTTCCAGTCCACGGGCAACTCCATTCCTACTAATTGACTATAATATCGTTCCAAGACCAAAACGAATTCTTCTGTTTCTCTATCTTCCATTTGTATGTTGAGGCACTAGGGAAGGACAGAATAATTTCAAGTGAAAAAATATTCAGAATCAAGCACAAATTTTTTTTATATGTTTCATTCCCACAGAAGAAAAAAAGTCACCTTTTAGCAAATTTTTTGCCAAATAAATACATTTTACTAATTTTATAAAACGATATTTTGTTGATAGTAACACATTGAAAATGAAATACCATGAAAACGAAGTTCAAATATTTTTATCAACATGCATCTATTCAAAACCAATCTTTTCTAAGAAAAAGACAAGTTTGTTATGGAAAAGATTCTCATTAGTTTTTAATAGCAAGTTAAAGGCATAATTGGCTATTTGATCCCTTGATGGACTAAAACAATAAAATATTCTGTAGGGGAAAAAAAAAAGAGTTCGATTTTCATTATGAAGTAAATGTTGAGATAAACATTGAATGTATCATGATTAGATATTTGCCTTTCAAATTTTACTTAGCATTAAGCAACGATCCTTGTTTCACTTGGCTTTCTTAGCGTTACATTTTGGAAACTTAAAGATCTCTCTATAAAATCTGGGACAAATAACGCGAAAAAAGTTAGTTAAAAGTAATTATGTACTACATTAAGCTATAAGTTTATTTTGAAGAAAAAAATTATCCAGGTGCGCAAATTTGGCGTCAAAAATGTGTAGTAAGGCTTTAATGGGAAAATTATTTACAACAACACTTACAAAGTAGTACAATTCTGTACACATAGAATTATGACACCTATTGATCGTGACATGGAAGCAGATATATTTGCACTTAAAAATGATAACATTTAATTTAACGTCTTCTTTCCAGCGTTTATACCCTCCACAGAATGTGAAATCTATACTTTCAAGGGTGTTAAGAGATACGATCATTTAAACTTTTGCGAACACGAATACCCCAAAACTTAAAAATTACGTCTATAAAATTCTCATTACATTATCGCAGTTTAATTTAATAGTAATAATGAAATTTTTATACTTCTGGATGAAGAAATATCTCTTTGAGTAATTTAAGTATAGAAGAATCTTTTCGCATTGAACTACACCATAGCGATTCCGAAAACTTTGTAATGAATAAATGTCAATAGCACTATATCACACACACAACAAACAATTCATTTGAATTTTGATTTATAATTCACTAAAACAAACATCAAATATATGACATACAAGCGAATCGAGAAACAATCGAAGAATTTCTTCTCCATTCATAAATTCATCAAGTACACTTTTCATAACTGGATGGATTTATTATCCAAATTGTATGGTCAACTTCAAGGGCAAATCTCATAACTGAGTGACCAGAGGGATCGATTTTTGGAATTAAGGATAGTTGAGCCGTGCGTAATTTGTGGCAGGATGCTTTACCATGCCTGTTTACAAATGTCAACCGCATTATTAAGCTTGATTGACTGAAAAGATAAGACGGGTTTCGCGTATTTGGTTCTTCGGATTAAGCCTGTCAAAGAACGATGGCTGCCTCTTAAACAGATAAGCATTTCAATAGAAAAGGATCTGCAGAAGCATGAGATGAGAAATTAGTAGCATCATTTATGTCAAAACACATAATAGACTTTGGGTACACTCGTGTTTAGGATTAAATACGTCAGTAATCGTGTCGTATTACAAAGAGGTAGAGAATTAGTGGTGTTTAATGATCTGAATGTTAAATTAATATGAACTAGCAAAGTTATTTATAGAGAATACATCTGTATCGGTTCAATTAAATGAACATGATCATTATGAGAACAGCGGTTCCAAAACTTTTTCAGTACGCGGACCATAAACTAAATCGGTTTCTTTTTGCGTACCCTACATGAATCCTCCCCCCACCCCCACAATTTGTTTCAAGCACTACAGATTCCGAAAACTTCAAAACAATGGTATTTTAAATTAAATTTTATTTTTTTTTTTTTTTTTTTTTTTTTTTTTTTTGGAAAAAGCGAACAAATGATCACAAGATTAGAAAAGAAAAATTAATGGGTTATTTTGGTTTAACAAAAAAAAAAAAAAAAAAAAAAAAAAAAGATTCCAAGAGTAGATAAATACAATCTTAAATCCGGAGCTGCATTTAATTTGTATCTAAATATTAATTTTTTTTAATTTAAATATACGAAGAAAACGTCCATTCAACGAATCTCTGTGCTGTAGAATGACTGATTGGCTTTATTAACGTCGCACTGAGAAGCAACAAGAGAAATATTGGCTATGATTACGTGCTATTAAACGGCAATAAATAAAGTTTTGGTAACATTATGACGTTTTTAGAAATTTTATTGTATTCATCATCGCGACGCGTCCAAAACCTTTCTAAATTCACTATTCTGCCTTTGAAGAGGCTCTTTAGAGCGGCATATTGTGAGAGCTTCAGCAATTTCTTCATTTCAAAGATCGACAGCATTACAAGAGATAATTTTAGTAAAACCTCTACCAACTTTTGAATTTTTAAAGAAATATATTAAAATAATTTTTTTCCTTTTTAGATGTATGGACGCCAAAACAGTTTTCTTTTCGTGTACTCCTTAATGGCCTCTCACGTACCCCTTGTGGTACGCGTACCACCGGTTGGTAACCTCTGACGTAGAAGAAAGCAAACACAGAGCAAGACATTATTTTCCATCATAGAAAATTTATTTTCATTATGTTTTAAGGTAATAAAACATTTTCTTTTCATATAGTTATAGGATGTACGTAAATTAACGTAGTCGATAATTTCATCATTAAAAGGAATCCCAGGATTTAAGATTCCCTATTTCAGGTTAAGCAAGTCTCAACATTAACATGGTGTTCTAATCTCAATATCGTATACGTAACAGTAAAAATTTGATTTTAAAATTTAAAAATCATTTTAAAATTAAATTATTCATTTTAATTTTAAAAAAAATCTAATTTTGAAATATGTTCAATACTTCATCTCCTACAATATAATACAAAAATGATTTTTTAAAAATGTTAAAGTGTGTTTTCCTAATGTTTCTAAATTGTAAGGTCTCTGTATGACAAATGTGGACATAAGTCTTACAACCATATTAATTAAGGTGAATATCTAGTGACAATTTATTTGGCTTAAAATGTGTCCCGAGTTTGTGTACAGCTCACTGACATCAGGCGAGTGATTGTTTACTAACTATATTAAGGCAGTTAGCGATGGACCTAGTTATTTCGAGCTTCAGTCAGGTGACAAGGACGACACATGAGCTGGTACCTTCCTTTTCAAACTTCCACATCACGCCAATTGACACCAAGCGAAAGTAGTCACAAAGGGGAAAAAAGTAAATTATTTTAAATTCTGTGATAGCCTGACAGACATTATTTTCACAAGTGATGGAATAATTTCAGAAGTACTTAAAGGGTTCTGCTCTCTGTAAAAATAATTAATTTTTTGAGATACTATAACTCGGCGAAATTTATTGCGACCAGTTTAAATTATATTAATCTTTCTCAAGAATTTTTATGCAATGTCTGGTGTGATGAATGAAGTGATCTGATTCGGAAAGTAAACCAAAGAGAACTGTTATGGGATCCTCCCAACCTATTCAACTAACCCGAACGAATTCAGAGGAATCAATTTACAAAAACTTGCTTTTAGGAATTCAACAGAAATAGAATTTTAATAAGGAATTTTCAATACATGAAACAAAATTACAGAACAACATCAAATATTTTTTTTTATAAAATTTAATTTTCATAATTCGTAAAGCTGAAGTTAAGCTGTTTTCATCCCGTAACAGCAGATGAACTTTGACATATCCTTTAATTTCCCTACTTTTAATAAATTTCTTGCATTCATAATTTTGAATACTATATAGAAGGAACCGGATATACTGAAAAAAAATCTACAATTAATAAAAAAATACTTAATATTCGATAACTAATCAAAAGAATATTCCAAATAATGCTATGAACCCCTTTCTTAAATCCAGAATTAGATGACATAAGTCAGTTCGTTGTTGACGAATACTAATTAAAATTCGACGCCGATTTTTAATCAGTTATCTATAAACACGCAACATGTCATAAGTGTTAAAAAATCCTTATTTCCGTATAATATACCACATCACAATTTGAGATTTTGGTTAGGATTAAAGATTAAAGCTCATTAATTAGGCAAAAAAGGTTCAGCCGTGGAAGTCGAGAAAAACTTTGAGTTTCTCATTAAGATGAGATTTTTAAGCAGGACGAAAGAACAAGAATTAGCTTCAATTTTTGTTAGCACCTTCTTTAAAAATCCCAAATTCAGTTAAGAGGACCAATTAGTTTAGAAGTAATTGCCCCATGTATTCAAATATTTATTTTTTATTTTACATACAAATAGTTATTTATATCAAAAAACATTTCAAGCACTACAACTCCTAGAATAGAAAAATATTCTTAAAGCAAAGCGCCTTAATCTACCTCTTTTTCCGGATGCCGAAGCTTAATTTTTATTCTGTATGAAAAGTCATCCTCTCTTGACACATCTATGCTATCCAGTTCTCCGAATTGAGCAAGGTTAATAGGCTGAAATAAAAAAATAAAAGAATTAAACTCATCTTCATTACTATATTCTAGAAATATTTCTATTAACAAAGAATAGATTTGATCATTCGCTATAAAAATAAATTCATCAATCCGAACTTAGAATCGCAAAACACTCAGCTGAACTAACAGATGAAGTATCGGAGCAATTTCGTGGGTCACGATATTCGTATTTTAACATGAGCATTAGGTTGATGTAAAGCTACAGGAATGTTGCGCATAGCAGAAGCTAAATTCGGGGCTTACGCACATATGACGTGACTCTTTCAGTCAAACTCCATTTTAATGAACTGAAATGATTCAGATTCATGATAGGCTTATTAACTTCGTTACTGTTCTTTTTATATATTTACATAACGATTATTTGTTGATTCTTTTGCGCAGTAGAATAAAATAGATGAATCGTTCCAAGATTTATAAGACTCATTCAAAGTGAACAATGATTAACGTAAAAAGTTTTTTTTTCCCTTTGTTTTAAATTGGAAGCAAAATCTAATTTATTGCTCTAGAAAATCAAGATTTACTAGATATCAATAAGACCTTTTAATTTAAAACATCCAGGGAGGAAAAAATTTGCCACGAGAATGAAATGAATCAGACATTAACGTTAATTTCAATGCATAAATACAGAAGTGAAGTAATAAGAACAGTAAAAGAACATTTTAAAATAATAAGATCGAGGCTCTTAAGAACTTGAAGTTTAAAATATTTTGAAACAATTATTCATTCTTTATTAAAAACATAAATACTACACGTGCGCATACTTTAATTAAGATTTATATACTTACCGCTATATTCCGAATCGTACTGATTTGACTGATTCCAATTCTAGGACCAACTAAAATAGCAATTTCCATAGCAGAATTCTGGAAAAAAAAAGTTTGTTTATTCTTGTTGTCTTAATTTTATCACCACACATTTTTTTTTTTGTTTTCCTATTTGAAAACATTCCTAAAAATGCGTATAATTATAAATTTGCAACGTCAAAACATCCCATAAACATGTAGGTTAAGGAAAAATCAACATACCCAGCATACATTATAAAACATTTACACAATTTAAAGTGTAATAAAAATGTATAAAAATACAATAACAGAGAGAGGAGAGAGTAAGCTCCCCAAAAATAATTCTGAAAAGCTGGATACAGGTTTTTTTCGGCTTAACTACAAGCTCAAAAGGAATAATCTACACGAGGGGTTTTGCTTAAAATTGAGTATTTATGTGTTTGTATTTTGAAATACAGCTTCATATATTAATCTTGGTTAGCGGGATTGATTGATCTGTATTATGGATTAGCTTGCAAACCTTATTCGGCCCAGTATCAATTAAAAGTTAAAGCAAGGATTTGTGCAATTGGTGAAACATGAGTCAGATATGATGATTTGACAATTTTCGGAAGACTATTGTTTGAGAAAACGTGCGTGGTCGCGGTAGCCTAGTGATCAAACATGGTCACGAACTCGCAATCAGCACTGTTGTCGTCCAGTCGTGGGTTCGAGCCCCAGTGCTGGAAAAGACCCAGCGAGTAGTGAGGCTGATGCATGTCAAATCTGATTGAGGGTCCCAAGTACTCACGATTGGTGTGGTGTGGGAGGTGCTAATTCACACAAGTGTCGTCCTCATCCCCGAGATTGAAAATTATGAGGTCCATCGTCAACAGCCCACGTGTTGCTTCTCATTGCGATGTCAATAAACAATCACAATTATATTATGACAACATGCTCCACGTACTCTGTTACTAATAAAGATAATTTGTTATGTCCAGAGAAAAGGAGATTATTTTGGCAAGGTTGAAGATCAGTTATTTGGGGGTTTTTATATGCGTCAGAATGCTCTACTACAATAATTAGTTTCTAGAATAAATCACATAAGTTAATTTTTTTCTCAGTTTTGATACCATCGCAAAGCACATTATTATTCTCACGAAATCAACGAATGTGTCTGTAGGTACTACTAAAACTTAATCTTTGAAAACTAAGAATCCAAATTTTTTTTATCAAGAAATTGCTACATTTAAAGACTCGTGGAAATGTATAAGGAGAAATTACATAAGCCAACGGAAGACATTTTCTGCTTATTCAACCCGATACGATTCTATTAATAAAACATTAATGCCTGAATGTTTTTCATTTATAGTCATATTATCGTTACAATTCTTTTAAAAAGCTTTAACGTTCTTATGGGACAGTTCTTAAAACGACATAAATGCTACTTCCGACCTAAAAATGTGTATTTTACAAACAGATTTCTTTAATTGAAATAAAAGTAACGCAATAATTAATATCTGCATTTAAGTGAATTTTACGAAATTTGATATATTACCATACTAAACATTTTTCTAAAAATTTTAACATCTTAAAATAATTTGTTTTTCTTCTAAAATTAAAAGTAATTCTCCTATTTTATGAGATTCATATAAAATATGATTGTCTATAAGTAGCCATTAAGAATTCATGTAAAACAACACTTAATCTTATGATACTTTAAATATATTCAAAACGGTAACATTCAAAACATTCAGATTTATGAATACATATAAGATAGCCAGAAAAAAAAAAAATAAAAACAAGAATATTTTTTTCTTTTCACAATGCATCGCTGAATGGAATCCACAGAAAAAGTACAATGAATAAAACAGAGAAGATGCAGAATGAATTGAAAGGGATCTCATGTCATGCGATGCAACAGATCGAATTTTGCAGAAAGACGTCACCAGAAAAGACATTACAATACAAGAGGCATTTCGCTTCTCAAATTAATGGATCAAAAGATTGCTTTGGGCTATCGAATGAGCATTCGTCTTCCCTATTTTTTTCCATTCCTCATAGAGCTATTCCTGTCGGACAAACCCGATTCTGTGAATAAAATTGTCCAGAAATGCCTGAAGCAATGAATTCACAATTCTGATAGCGAAACCTGAACACTGAGAGTAAAAATGTACCATCTTTAATGAGATTCAGATCTGATTTTACTTTAAAATAATAAGTTTCTTTAGTAAAATTGATTGCTCTACATCATTTTATAAATTTATATTAATGTCTGTTAAGAAAACATTTACAGATACAATTATAAGAGGTATAACACATTCACCATTATTGCGTATTTTCTTAAAAACAGTTTAAACTAATTATATTGTAAGATGCTTTTTTGTTATAACGATTAATTCACACACATACGTACAGCAAATCAAATATAATAAAATACTGTTATACATTATAATTTAGAAGGTTATGGAGGTCAAATTACTTTCGTTGACCAGCAGATATTTATGCAATTTAATTAAAATGTAATTATGCAAGAAATCTCTAACAAAAGCAATTTTTCTCTGATTTAAATTGTTGAACAATAATGTTTAATGAGCAGAATACTTTTTGATTTGTGTATATCAAATTTTTTTCATCATTATTTTGATTCGCATTTTTTATTTGTAAGTCTAAGGCTCAGTTTTATTAATAGTTATTTGCTTTTACAGTTAAAGGTACACAAGTTAAAGGTACAAATAATAAACCGAATCAGTTAATTTAATAATCAGTGCATGAGAGATGAAATCATATGTATCTTACAACTATATTTTACACCGATATCTACGTATTACACGCATTAATAAAATGGATTACATGTTAATAAAACTATGAAATATTTTTTTTATTATACTATAAAATGCATAAAATTATATGAAATATTTTCAGGGTCAACAACAATTACTTATTATATAAGTTCAAGGAAATAAGGTAAATTCTCTTAATTTGGAATAAGCGTGTCATGCTTAATAAAATTAAATTAAATTTTGTTTATAATTGATTATCATGAAATATTTGAAAAAAAAAAATCTATTTAAGATAATTAGTTTGGTTTGTTAAATGATTAAATTTTTCATGTTACTTTTTTAAAATAAGACACAGCATTTTCTTTCACTTTATTTTATATAGCAGCATTCGAACTTATTAAACAGAAGTAATTTTAACAACACTAGAGGATTTCACCAACTGCTCCCTACAACATTTTCAATGTTTTGGCAGAATGTATTAATTAAATTTAAATTTCAGGCTTTCAGAATCCTTTATTATTACAAATATTTATTATACATTTAAAATCATTACTTTATTTCAACAGCATATATAAATTTTGATTAAACCAAATCATTAAAGTAAATATAGGTACAGTGCGTTTGTCTGATACAAAGCATTGTTTTGATTTTTATATGTCTTAAAACTATGGTTTAACGTTTGTGAATTAATGACTCTTACTTTTATAATAAATTGAAAATAAAATAAGAGAAACCGTAAGCAAAAAGATACTGAAATTACAGTAAAAAATTCTTCGAAAATATAAATATAAGTAGAGGCTATTATTTCAAAAGAGTTAGATGTGACCATACTATAGATAGACATTGTAGGAATGTTAATAATTTGTGCTCTTTCATTTTCTTTACTTACTTTAGCTTGACAGGCATTTAATATCTCACAGTAATTTGAAATCTAGACTGACTCGTTTAAGGCTCCAGTCTTCCAGCTATTTGGATTCCGTGAACGTAATGTTAATCCTATGGAATTTCTACTATTGTTTTCAAATTTTTACTATTTTATCTATTTGAATGCAATAAAATGCATCCAAAAGAGCAAAAAATAATGAAGGTTCCGACAGAATGACATTTTCCCTCCAATTTTCGAAAATATTTGAGAATACTTTTTTAAAGACCGGAAAATCCACAAACGAATCGTTAAAATAGGGGTAAAAATATTTTCAAAAATCGGAGGTAAAATGTAATTCTACTGAAACCGTAACTATTTTTTTTTTTATTCTTTCAGATGCACGTTACTGCATTCAAATAGATAAAATAGAAAGGATTTGAGAACGGTTGTAGAAATTCCATTGGATTAATATTAGGCTCACGAAATCAAAATGGACGAATGGAATGGTAAACGGGAGCCTTAATAGCTAGTTTTCGATTAGTGGTTAAAAAATCCATTGTAGGTTTGTTTGTAGTTTTGATTTTCATAATTTCGTTTTCTTGTGTATATATATATATATATATTTCTTCAAGCGCGTCCAACTTTAAAAGGTGAACAAAGTCTAACGTTGTTTATTTCGAAAACTTTAATGCACTTAAAGTCAAAATTAAATCTCAAGTTAGAGAGAACAAATTCTCAACGATACTTTATAGATTCTCAAACGAATTATGTGATACAAGATGTAATTCGAACTTTTTTTTTCTTCTTATAACCGAAAATAATACTTACTTTAGTGCAGGTTGCGAATGACTTGGCTCCATAAGTGGGTAGGTCACTGACAATTTTCAAATAATGGAATTTCGCCTGAGTCGCCGTCAGCTGTTTTTGCCCCGGGCCGCTCAGAGCTTGGTTTTGTTTCATGAGTTGACTCAGTAACTTGAGGAGTTCTTTCCGTTTCATTGTTTCAAGTAAAGACATAGGAACGAACTTCTCCAAGCCGTATTCTCGTCTTCAAAGAAAAAAGAGCAAATTTGATTTAGACATTGACTAACAGAAAGTTTCTTTAGCCTCAATAGAATTATTTTCAAAGAATTTATTCAACGAGAGTTTGAAAGAAAATTTTACATGTTGAAAAATAAAACGATAAAAAAAACTGCTATAAGAATGACTAAATATTTTTGAATTTTTTTTCAGGAATTTCATTAAAACACAATACAAAAATTGTATCAATATTTGGTTTCTATAAATTCCCACAGTAAAAATTGTTCAAAAATTCATTTTTTTGTTTGTTTGGTTTATGATTCTCTGGTCATAAAAATTTTGACCTGAGTGATAAATTGAATTTCAAAAATATTCTAAAATTGTACGTCTCTAAAGATTTTTATTAATGGAATAATTCTTTCTATGATTTAAATTTAAATATTTATTTTATAGTTTAATAGACGTAATATTTGCTATGACAATGAAGTAATTGTATTTAACTATCGAGTAATTTACAAAAAGTTGAACTTACATATTTGTATTTTTTTTTTAAAAAGCGAAAGAATATTAAGATTTAATTTGTTGTTAAATAAATTTTATTTAGTATTCACGAAAAAGATATAAAAATAGAAATCATCAGAAAAATATCTTTGCGTGGGATTTGGGTTTTAGCAGTTCAACTAAAACGACAAAAATGAAGATACAAGCAATTTTCAGAATAAAATTAACAAAAGCTTTAAATGGTCCGAAAAATTATAAAATAGGGATTATTAATAACAAATTATATTTATTAGTTAAAATTATTGCTTCAGAGATCAAATTTTTACAGATGCAAATGGATGTCAGGTAAATTCTAATACATGTTTATTTTATTTTTTTTCTTCTGATTCTGTAATCAGAAAAGTCAAGCAACCATTTATCTTTTATTAAAATTGACAACTTACTCAATGGCCTTGACGACAAGCTTTCCCTGCATGCCACTGGAGACTGCATGTTGCTGTAGATGAAGAGCGGCTAGCCTCAAGGCTACGTCATACTTTAGCTCTGGGGCAAACCTTTCTTTCACCACGTCATTGCAGCTCTAAAAGCATTCACAATTATTAACTCATATGCAAAAATTGATTTACTTTCCCCCTTTTTTTCGTCAAAAATTAATTCATTTAAAAATAATTGTATTTTTAGATGAAATAAATATATAAAGCTAAAATTTTACAGTTGTTTCGATGCATTATACGCGCTTCAGTAATGTTCAGAATGCATTTGTATTTATTTCAGTTAATGTTACTCTTCTTTCAGTTAATGTCTTAAGACAACAAATAATGAAACACAAAAACACAGTTCGAAAAGAAAATAATTTAAATGTTCATCCTCTGATCCATTATGTCGTGGCGTTTTATTCCAAGTTGTTAAGTCTTATATTAGAAGATTTCAATAAAATCTATTGAGAAACAATATTATACACTAGTTTGACACTGGTTAACAAATCTTTTGTTACTGTAAAAACTCATTGCTACTTTATGAAGGATATATTGAGCTCTTAACAATATTATCCTAAAATTTTTAAGAGCCTTTCAAATATTTTTTGGATAAGATAAAGACGCAATAAATAATTACAACATTAGGGGGGGGGGGAATCTGATACCTAAATAAAACTTAAAATAAGAATGATAAATTTTATCATTTACTAGTTTGATAAGGAAACATTATTTTCGGAGGCAAAGGATCAAAATATAAACCTCATTTTTTTTGGAAAAAAAAAAGCTTAACAGTTATCAAAACACAAGTGTCAGTAATGGCATTTTTCTGTGGAACTCACCTGCAGGAAAAGGTAATCGAAAGCTACTGGATCCCTTTGCATGAGGTCATAAATGTCTTTGGGTACGAAAGTAAGACGAAAGAGACATCGCAGATGATGGGCACCAGGCCTGGCGGCAATCTGGAATAAAGAAAGAATTGTAAATCGAATTTTTGTCGCACTAAAATGGTGGGGAACCCTTTTAACAAAATATATTGAGAAACGATCAAAATGAAAATAAAATTTTTGGAGTGAAAATTTTAAAAGTGAAAATAATTGAATACATCGCTATGAACATTTTTGAATTATTATCTTCCAAAAAGTGCGATAAATTGCTTAAAATGATAAAATTGCTTAAAATGCATAATTTTTCTATTACAATCTAGCTCTAATGTGACAAAAATATCCATTTCGAATTTCTGTCTTTAATTAAGAAAAAAAGAAGCATTAAATTTATAGATTTAGAGAACTTCACTGTATAATATTGAAAATTTATTATAATTTTTTCTTCTGATATTTTGCAACACTTTATTTATATGTTTAATTGCCTTCAAATTTTTTTGAAACAATCATGTTTCCACTAAAAACAAAAAACAAAAAAAAAAAAAAAAAAAAAAAAATTAGTGCATTAATTTTTATATAACTACGATAAAGTACATTGTTTACAAATTAACTGCAGACTAACATAAAGACATGAACTTTTTTTCAAGAAGCTGTTCAAAAATTTTCTGATAATACCTCAAATTTTTAATTTCTTGCACGAATTTTGAAGTAATATAATGAAATGTAACACAAAATAAAAATAAAAAACATATAATTATATAACACTGAATATTTATTATAGTGGCACGAAGACCGTTTTTTTTAATTTTGAAACTATAAATTTAAAATTGCTAGTGAAAATATTACGCAAACTCTTAAGAATATACAATATCAATTATTCCAGTTTTCTTCCCAAAATATTATTGTTACTTTCTCTCTAAAAGAAATTATTTCGCTTCGCTAACCATATTTAGAAAGATAAAAAGATATTAAACAAAGAAAAACAAGTAAAATCGAAAATATCACGCAATCTTTTTCGGTACCATGCTAGTCAATTTCATTTCTGCCTTTTATTTCAATGGGTAAATGTTAGATGAGACATCATATTTATGAACAACATGGTTAAACAACATTTTGAAGTAAGTATCACGTAAACGAAATAAAATTGTGATCCGCATGTGATATATCACGTGAATTAGGATTCAGTGGATGAAAAGTTGCATGCAAATAGAATTCGTACATAATTTCTTCTTTTTGTGTTAGTGTGTTTGCATAGTGTGAATCTAAAACAAATATTCGAAAAATTAATTACAAGTATCATCATTAAAATTAACGGCTAAACACACACACAATAATACTTCGCTGAGATTTCACTTAATGTTAAAGGAACAAAATCGAAATGTTGACAAAACTTATTTGGAAATAAAATGTTCCAACATTTTATTTCCAAATAGAAATACGCTGATTTTTTAATATCATATATACTGACTTCACTGATGAATACAGAGCAACATATTTGAACACAATATTCCTTTCGATCAGACCAATATATATATAGAAGTATACTTTTAGTATACGCCGAAGTAGACTTTTTCACTAGATGTCAGTATAGTCTACAAATATAGGTTACATATTCCTCCAATGTAAGCTTGCCTTTGTGTGTCCAACTACGACACCAACTCATTAAAACAAGGGAAGGGGGAACAACTAGTGCTATAATAAGCTATGGTGCATGCGTCAAATAGATCCGTTATCTCAACTAGGGACTGCCGATGATATTAATCGAAACTATCTAAACAGCATTCATTTCAACAGGAAGAACATGTATTGCAATAATAGATGGAAGTAACAATCATTCCTAAATATCGCACAGAAAATCTCTCAACAATTAAACAAAAATCTTCCCTGAATATTTCGAATCATCACGATGATATCGGAGGGGGAGTATGAAGCGGTTTTCTTCAAGGACAAGAGTGAAAAAAAAAAACCTTAATATCTAATCCGACAGGAAATTCCTTTTCAACTTGGTTGTCTAAGGCGTAACAAAATGATACCGGACAAGTTTTCTTCAGACCCGAATATTAGGAGTTCGAATTACCCCTGCAACAAAGGTTAACCGACCTCCATCACCGAGTGAAAAACTGTTCCCAAAAGTGGCGAATGTTACAAAGTCGAAGCATTATAAATGGGCATATGAATTATAGCCACAAGAGCTTATTCTAACATTGAGACGTTTCTTTTTCTGAAAAAATCGTTCTAATTCCAATTATTTAGCAGGACCAAAAGTTTGTTTTACAGTATAGAAACATTCTTCATTTTATATAACATTTTCAGAGATAATATCTTTTCAAGATATCATCATCTATTAATTTTTCTTTTCAAGATATTATTATCTGTTAATTTAACGATTTCTTATTTATATACATAAATAAGAAATCGTAAAATTACCTTTTATTCGACCCAATTAGAATTTAAAAGTAGACATAAAAATTTTCTCTCTCGTAGAATGTTCCAGGTATAGTTGAAATATTTATCTCAATTAAAACATTGATTTCCTACATTGGAAATTAAATATTAATTTCAAATAAGTTATTGCCAAGATTTAATCTAAAATGCTCTAGAGTAAAATATAGTTATTTTACATTAGCATCAGAAAATACGGCTATATAACGAATATCTTACTAAACAAAATTATGCAAATATAATATTTATTCTAATCATTCATAAAATATTGAAATACGAATTATTAGTTATTTAATAATAAGTAAAAAAAATCTCTCGAACTTGATTTAAAGAGCATCTGTCGTGGAAAAAAATTCTCATATAAGAAATCATTAATACATTCATTCCCTTTCAAAAAGAATAAAATAATTTAAAAACCATTTCAGGAAATACGCGTTTGACTATTAATTTTATAGCTATAGTTGATTACCTTGGCCAACGTGTCTTTGGGACTAAGAATGGAGAGTTTATTTCTTCGGACAGACTTGATGTGTTCTACGACCAGCGAGAAGTGCTCTAGACAGTTGATGGACAGCTTTTCTTGAAGAACATTCAGTACGTCCTAAAATGAATTTTTTTTTTTTTTTTAAAAAAAGATGTATAAATTGATTACTGGCATTTTTAACAAACATTTTCTTTATATACCAATGGAAATTTGATAAAAAAATAAAACAAAACAGTATTAATGCAATTACGATGTAATTTTTTTATGCGTGTTAAGTAATTAATTTGCAAAGCGACGCATCAAGAATTAAACAGAAAAAAAAAATATTTTTCTGAAAAATAACACATTATCGATTTGCAAGAAAAATAATTATTTTTACCATGCTTTTAATAACGAAAAAATGAGTCGATCCCGATTATGTACATTTCGTTCTTTTTTTCTTTTTTTTACCCGAGCGAAAAGCATTTTTCATAAAAGTGTTAAGTTATTTAAAATGAAAGAAAATAGCAGTTATAATCTTTGCAAAAACATTGATGAAATTAAAAGAATAAAAAAAAAGTAACTTAAGTCATATTTAAAGTATCCCACGAGAACATTTTTAAAAATATAATGACTTTATTAATTACTAGTTAATTCTAAATAATAGTGTTAAGTGAACAAGTAATACATTGAAGCTTTTTAGAATGTATACGTAAGTTTTCAGATTCCAAGTTCGCAGATTTATTTATCGATTATGAGTGTTAAAAGCGATTCATTCCCGGAATTTTAAATAAAAAACTATTTCTTCAACAGTCGTACTTTTAACATACCTGAACAGTAGTGGTGCTATCGTACTTGAAAGACTTGGTTTGACCATTTTCTAGAAATACCTTGAGAACATTAGGCATAAAAGGTACATGCGAATCGAAGGGGGACGGCTAGAATAAATAAACAAATAAAGTTGTAAATGTAATACACAATTTAAAGGCCTCGTATATCTTAAAAAATGTATCAATATTAAGTAAACAAACAAAATCGACATTTTTGTATTTATTTTAATAGGCCTGTATATTATTACTAAATTGTTTTAAATGATTTAGCAATGAGAATATTTAAAAATGTATATTAAGTTATTGTATTTTTTATGAAAATATATATATATATATATATATATAGTAAAAAAAGGAAGATGGAGGGGGGGGGGGACTGAACCTAAAAGACAAAAGTAATGTTTTCAGAAAAAGAGATTTAAATAAATAATGACTCAAAAATTATATTTTTATTCATATACATGACGCATATAACTATAAATGCAGAAAATTATTGGCTCGAATTCTAAGAATAAAATTATCCAAGTGTTCCAAAGGAATTTTGTTTAAACATAAAACAGAAATTGTATAAAAATAATATAGGTTGATCTTTCCTATGAATGACATTTCGATAAATGTCATTCTTAGAAAGTAAAAAGGTCACGAATTAATTAAAAGATTTAATTAAGTTGTACTGTATAACATTTATTCTAAGAATTAAAATTATTAATATTTAATTAAAAATTAAAAATCTATAACTTAATTAAATTGTTTGTAATTTAGTTTAATTTTTCCTTCATGTATTAATAATTAATACTTTTTTTTGTTTCCCTATAATTATCCAAATTTGGGCAGATAATTTAAAGTACTCAAAATCATTCATCAGTTGATTTTAACTTTTATAGTTTTAATCACTCATTTTAAAAGCTTCTCTAGATAATGCCACAGATTTAAGCTAATTATATTCAGAACATGAAATAATGAATAAAAGCAATGTATAAACTCTATAAAATAAAATAAAAAGAAACACAAGATAATTACACAATAGAGAGGGGATCCATTGATGACAACACCTTCAGCAAAACGTACTCTGGAAGGATTTGACTTAAGCTTGGCTTTTTTAGCTGCAGTTAGAAGAGCGGATTTTCTTGTTGTCTGCAAAAGAAATGAGATACTTTACAAAATGCTGACCCATATTTTTTCTCATTGCAGTGATCTTTCACGGAAGTATTCTGACAATCATTGGAAAACTTTGAATAACCGATACGAAATCTGCTAGTTATAAAACTGAATCGAAGTAAATGTTTTACTTAAAATTCAATCCAAATATATAATTTACAGATAATCTTTCAAAGTTCAAAGATATTAATATAAAACATTATTATAAAAAGATACATAAACAGAAAATGATATTGACATTTGTTTTAATATAAGAGTACTTTTATATGTGAATTTCAAAGTTAAATAATTTTTTCAACATGTACATTAACTTATTCAACGGAACGATAAATTGAATGAAATAATATATGTAAAAAAGAGATGATGTGAGAAAAAGAAATTATACTCTCGATTCAGAATATTAGATTCTTTTAATCCATTGCTTTTAAGATCACTTTTTTTTGCATTTTACTTTGTTTTATAAATTATATATAGGGGGGGGGGAACGAGATATAAAATCGAAATATTTAGAAGTTAATTAAGATTATTACCGATTACTTACATTATTAGTGATTGGTTGGCACACCTTAAGTTTCACAGAATGTTTACAAGACCTGAAAGGAAATACAAGAATATTAGTTATTGAGGATGGTATTGAATTTTAATTTGTTTTACCTCAAATCATACATATCAGCTCAATTAGAAATATTCAAATTTAGTTTTTGAAATTTTACACACACACACACTAGTTAAATTTTTCATTGCTAAAGCTGGGTAATTAATCATTGGATTTTTTACATGTTTATTGAGTGTCCCGGTATTTTTATGAGTATGTTTAAATTTCTATTTCCAGCAATTTAAAGACTAATTCTTTTTTAGAATTTTTCTCTTCTTTATTTTACGGCTTAATCTTTTTTTTTAACTGCATTGTAATGTTTTCATTGAATTATGATTTGTAATCACAATGTTTCTTTTATTAATTTGGTTTTAATAGCATTTTTTTACTTGCTAAAATTTTAACTTTAATTTTATAAACTTAGTTAATTTATTTTCCCTATAGTTACATAATTTATTAGTGCTTTACAGACTTCATTCCGTATTACTATTGAATTTATATATATATATATATATATATATATATATATATAT
>BMAW01057424.1:286236-335433 GCA_019974015.1 Nephila pilipes | reverse complement strand
TATATATATATATATATATATATATATATATATATATCAATGTTCAATATATGTACAAAATAAACGTGTATATAAATTAATAATAAATTACAAAATATATTAAAAGTAAAATAACCGAATTTAAAAGCTATATTATAAAACTAGTAAAAAAATCCTATTTTTACAAAATTAAAATAAACACATTGTAAACTCTTATCTAAATCCTATAAAAGCAAGGTAATGTAATTAAATTAATATATATTAAACTAAATACTAAAAAATACTAATAGTCTTAAAATGAAAAAAAGTTTTCAGTTGTTGTAAATATAATTTTTTAAAAAAATGCAAGCATGCATAACAGATATGCATATACTTTAAAAGATAAAACCAGTAACTTAAAAAATTACAGCAAAGTTCATAATAGTCAAAGCGCACTTACGCACACACTATAATCCAGCGCTATAAATTTGCATGTTTCAGATTCTCCCTCGGGATCCAAATCCATAGGGAGATTTCCCTACAATTATTTTTTTTTGTCTCCAGGTAAAATACCTAAAGATCCCTGAATCTAATATGTGATCTGAATAAACATTTGAATTTTTAAAATCCAAACAGGGACAATTTCTTCCTCTCCTGACTTTAACCGCGCAAGCGAGTAGACGTAAAACGCTCTGTGTCCACCGCTATCATGATGTAATTGCCTCTCTCTCATATTCGAAAAAGCTCATAAAGTTCTGAAATATTTTAAGTTTCTTTATTGAGCTAGTTAGATAATTTTAGTATTGTGTGATAGTCAAATAATTTATATATATATATATGTGTGTGTGTGTGTGTGTGTGTTATGAATACAAAATGAAATTTGAAAAATAGAATATTTTGAGTTTTCTCTATTACATTCAGCAAAAAATGTCATGCGTATTGGAAAATTTCTTTTCAAACATTTAATTCATTAATCTATTAAAATATAAATTAATTTTCTTTTTGAACCTTGAACAAAGTCAATTTTATCCAGATGAGATAAAAATCATACAAAATATTAAAGATGTTCTATTTTTTTTGACCGTATCATATAATCATAGCACGAAATTTGCACTTAAGAAGATTGAACGTTACTTCAGGGAAACGGGATGCCTAGATAAATCTTTCCCAAATAACACGATCAAATCCGCGCATTAGAAGAGAGTTAATGTAGAATTTTGCACCAAAGAAAGTTTTCAAGAATGAAGAATTTTTGCTTTGTTTAGAGTTAATGAGTCCTTAATCATATTCAATTATTTTAACTCTGTTGAGATTTAGAAAATCTTTCAATTATTGTAGTTAAAATTTAACTGTGCATGATCTTATAATGTACATAAATATACTATAGGATATACTATAATTATTCTTATTAAGGCTTAGGAGTAGTGTAAAGATTGTAAGGAAATTGAATTTTTAATTCATGCATCTAAGACAAGATTAACACGTTCACACTGGTTTGTACTATCGGTGATTCGAACTTGCATATTTCAGGTGAGATGCGATCACTAACAATTCAGTTTGTTTAGTAACTAGAGAAAATTTTCAGAGCCGAAAATTAAAAGAATGGAAATTTAATGAATATGAATTTTAAAAATAGCGTTTAATTTATTTCAACTCAATATTTTAATAAAACTCATAAAATAAGTTCAATATTGTAAACATGAAATTCAAGTTAAAGTTATTTACAATATGTTCGCTTTACTAACAAATTTTTCGGTCAGGACGTACAATATATGCCGGACCACGTGGCAGCAATAGCGGTAAAAAAAAATAAATAGTAGCAATTGTTATTGTGGTAAAACTTAATTTTTCACTTTATTTCAGTGCCGACCAATTAAGTAGAGTGCTCATTTGAAGTAGCCGCTTATGAAGAGAAACAAGAATTGCAGTGCCTGCGTGAACGTATTACATCTGTGATCAAAGTTTCATCCTGGTCCATAGATAATAGAATTTTTGTTGTTATTTTAGCAGCTTTGGAATAATTTTTTTTTGGAATCAGAATAATTTAAGTAGAATAATTCACTTTAGGTCTTCTTTGTTGTTTATAATCAAAACTGATTTCATGAATTTTTCGCTTTGTTACAATGTTTAAAAAAAAATGATAATACAGTATAGGACTTCTATTATTTATTATTGAAGAAGCTCCTTTAAAGCTAGATTCAAAGCATTTTAGGCTCTATTTTAATCTTCTTACGAAATCATATAAGCCAGCATTGTCAATTTCGTGTATCATCATCTTGCTGAAGAATA
Source organism: Nephila pilipes (assembly GCA_019974015.1). NCBI lineage: Eukaryota > Metazoa > Arthropoda > Arachnida > Araneae > Nephilidae > Nephila > Nephila pilipes. Next base: position 333,186 of record BMAW01057424.1, on the reverse strand, counting down.
AATGATGATGATTGTGACTGAAATATATTCTATACATACACTCAGAGAAATGTGTTATAAGGTCGTATAAAATGGTTAAACTCTATTGTCCGTTTCATAATTTAGAGTCATAGTCCTAATGTTAATTCATATGGAAATGAGGTCCTTTTCCAAACATAGTTATTAAAAGTTTTTATTTAACTTGCTACGTTCGTCTGTATGTCTGTCTAGTTCAAAATTTGTACTCGAATTTTTTAATTCACTTCATATCTATCATCTAATCGAGCTGAAATTTTGCATACATGTATAACTCCTATGATCATACAGTACTATGGTATGCTCAAGCAGTTACGAGCTTGGGAGAGGAGGGGGCTTTAGGCCCGGACCTTTTATTTGGTATTCGAATTTTAACTCACTTCCTATCATTAGATGGAGGAGAAATTTTGCATATACGTATAACTCCTATGAGAATATAATACTGTGGTGTACTCCAGCAGAGATGAACTTAAGGGCTATGAACTAGCATTTAACAAAATCCAATTGAGTTGAAATTCTGCACACACATATAACTCACGTAATTGCTTTTTATTTTTAAATTTACAGACTGAAAAGTATAAAAATATTTTTTTTAAATGTAATATAATAGATATAGTTTACAAAAGCTTGAGGGACGTTTATTCTTCTTTTGATCTCTAATATATGAATAAGTAGCTATCGTATTAATTTTTCGACAATTACCTCGGCATCTTTGTTAAGCGCCTTAAGCTTTTATAAGTTATATAATATTTTACATTAAAAATAATTTTGATACCTTGTAGTCGATCTTTAAGAGGTCTTTAACTTAAAGTTAGATTTTTTTTTACTTTTATTTATTTTTCACATGCATCTGTAAATAAAACGACTTGTCCACGTGATTTGTAATGGCACGCGAGGGTGACGTATACTCGTTGTCGGTGGAGTGATGCGTGATGTGGCAGGTGTTTGAAATAATACATTTTTCATCGCCTCATTATGGATGACTTTTATGACCTTGGTTACGGAAACGTGATATGCTGAGTGATTCTTATTCAGAATTTCCAAGTTTTATCCACGAAATACTTGATAATATTTATTCTTTTGAAAATACAGGCAGCAAGAGATAACATTGTTTGTTGGTAGGCTCTTGGAAATTAACTTGAGTCATTCGCGTGACGCTATCATTTAAAATTGAAGTGTTCTCACGAAAAACAAGAGTTAGTGAAAATGAGTGTAGGACGAATGATAAAAGAGAAAAATGAGGCAGATTTCGAAACGAATTTATGCTAAGCCGATGAGTACATGGATGCAACAACGTGATGCAATTTGGTTTTTTTTTTTTAATCAAAAATTTAAAATAAAAACCATTTGATTTATTGATTTCTATTTTATTCAGTATTTTATAAAGATAAAATTCAAATAATTTTGGAAATCAGTTTTCAAAAACGAGAAATTTAAAACTTAAAGCATTATAAGAAAATATCTTTATGAAACATTCTTAGAATTCGGAATTACTAAACTAGAAACATTTTAATTTCATAAAATGTAGAAATCAAGCCACACGAAGTGTTAATAATATATCGATACGCTTATTGCCCTGAATTTTTGCTCTCATAATCAATGTTAGTAAACAATCATATGATGAGTGAAAGGAATAAAGTATATTAAATTACGGTGAATAAATATAGAGTTGCATGATAACTTTTTACTATATAATTCATCTTCATATTAAATATGAATAATTATTGCGATTTTCTCAGAGATTATTTGAAGTTCAAAATAAACATTATATTACATGATATAAATGTTTATTTTGTGTGTTTTTATATTTAATTGTTTTTTTTAGTTTTATATATGTGTTGATATAAATCTAGTTAATATGATATAATTTTGAACATAGAGATAATTAAAAAAAAAAAAAAAAACGTGAATAATGATATAAAAACCTCTTATTATCATCAATTAATTATTAAATAAATAACATACAAATATAACAAGCCTCAAAAACATTAATCTTTTGTTCCCAATTGAATTAATTTATATAATCTTTTATTTTTACTTTACATGCATGTAATTCTTTAGTTAATCGACGATAACCATGTCAGATGTTGTAACTGAGTTGTACGAAACCTGCTTTCGAATGTTCACTCAGAATTAATCGGCGAATTAAAATCCTTTAATGACATTCTTTCCCTACTGCAAATGAAATCCCTCCAGAATTCTGACACACGTTCCTTTGAATGAGGGGGAAAAAAAACTTCCATCGATCGAGTGAGTGTCTTAAATGAATTCATTTGTTCGCTAACCGAGTTCCTGCAAATGAGCATTCAACAGCCCGCATAACTCATTCTCTTTTCTCTTCTTCCACAAACTAACTAGCGGTGCGGAGGAAACAATGGACCCAAGAACTGTGGCGGTCTTTGGTAATCAATTACCTGACTAATTCGATGACTCTCTCCCTGGGGGACTTGAGAACGTCTTCGCCGTTTATTTGAAGGATTTGGTCGCCGGGCAACAGTTTGCTTTCGCTCGGTCCACCTGAAAAAAAAAATTAAATTCTGTCATTTACTATCTGTTGGGCGAAGATAGATTTCTTCAGGCTACCAATTTACAAAACATGCATCAATTATTTTCTCTAACAACTGTATCATTAGTTGTTATCTAGAAAATGAGATGAATTCAGAGTAATATTGCGATGTTAATGAAAGCTGATTACTAATGACAGGAGTGTTTTGTTAAACAGGCATTCTAAAAAATACAAATTATTGCTTTAAGGAGAGGAATAAATTTCAAAGAACAGATATAGTGGCATTGTTCAAACTACATGCAACAGATTACGCACAAGCTAATAATTACAGATTAAATTGTAGTGATAACACATGCGAGTTAAAAGATAACTAAAAAAATAATTACTAATTATTTCCAAGTCCAAAAAAAAAAGAGAAGAAAATTTTGATTATGGACAAATTAATATATATGACGCTGATAAAAGAGTAAATTTTATTCTTTCGTTATGAGTCGTAGCGCATATTTTCTTTTCCTTAGTTAGTCAAATGCAATAATGCCCATTTATGCGAGAATTATTTATTTCATAAACAAGAAACAAATAGACGTGAGAATAAGTTGTGTAATCATTAATTTTAAACGGAATGTAGTTAAATCAATTGGATATAAACAAAATGTATGAAAATGATATCATTTTGATTTACAGAGATTTATTAAATGTACATATAGTTAGTTCGACTCATCAACCAAGTTCCAATGTAATATGAATTTAATCAATAAGGAATACCATTGAAAATTCAGCAAAGGAAGAAAATTATTATTTTTTTTTTAAAAAAAGAAAGAGATTATATTCATTTTAAGTTATTTAAAAAACGTGTACTTCAAAAAAGATTTTTTTTAAATATCTAATTATAAATAAATGCATAACAGAGAGAACCTTTTAAATACTATATGCATCATTGATCATACATGAGTACCAAATAATTGCTCTAGTTTTAACTTTTGATTTGTTTAAAATTCGAAGCTATTACAAAATAAATAGACTGAAATAAAAAAATATATAAATTTCTTTTCAAAAAATATTTTTAGCATATTCATATTAAATATGATTACATTTTTCATGCTTTCATTTATGGTTTTACTGTTAAGAACATATACTAAAATATGATCAAAACTTGCACATCACCGAGTAACGTCATCAAGTTGAAATGAGAATATTCGAATCAAAATTATCTTAAGGATTATATTGATTAATCCATTATTTCTTACTTATCAATGTCTTATAAGAATTTAAAAATTAAGACTTTAAAAATATTGAGATGTACTTTTTATCTAACACTTTTATTAATTCTCCCACATATTATAAGATATTATGAACATGAAATAATGTTCAGTTTTATTAAGTTACTACGGAATATATTTAATTCAATATAAAATTTCAGGGCTTGATTTATTGATGAAATCACAACAGTTTTTTTTAAATATTAGAGTAAGTGAATAACTTCTAAAAGCATAACTTCTATTATTTTATAGACATTTAAGTTTTTCATGAATCATGATATAACTGTTTCCCCCGGCTGAAACTTTATAGAAATATTTTGTAAAAGTTACTAAATTTTTTTTGAAGATTAATTTCACACACACACACACACACACACACACAAAGATTTTTGCTTTATTTTATATTTCAAAGCCCATAATAACGTGAATTTTGACATTTTCTTCATATTATATTCAATTTTTATGACCGCAATATGAAATTCTTCAAAACATGATTTTTTAAAGCTATACCATAAAAATTTTACACTCCACTCATGGGACATTAACTAAGAAAGAAAGAGAATTTTCTTTTTTACACAATCTCTTATATCAATTTTAAGAAAGAAACCAAATTTCAGAAAATTAAATAACACATGCTATAGGTAAAACGATGATGGAAACTTCATACAATCACAAACATAACTTCAATAAATATTTTACTACATAAAATTTTCATTGCATACAATTAATAAAAAAGGTAAAATAATTATGGTTCAAGAAATATTTCAAGCATTTTAAGATAAGTGTTTAAAATAAAATATTTTTAACATATAACCCTATAATAATAAATAAATGAACTTATGATTTTTTAAGTAATAAATTTTGTCTTTTTCTACAATAAAACTGGGAGAGAGAGAGAGAGCTTATAATATAAATTAACGAAATATTTCAATGATATAGTACTGTAATTAAAGAAAATAATCTAAATGAATAAATTCCTTTAAATAAGATTTTTAAAAAAATCTAGAAGCATTTTAAGCATTAAATTCTTCAATTCACAATAAGTAATTTTCAAATTTAAGCAAGGGAAAATGTTTTGCTTTTTTTTTAATAGATTAATATATATTGAAAAACTTTCAAGAATTAAACTTCTTCGTTTGTTTCGAAGATTAAATAATCAGCATCCAAATGTGAATTTTCCTTACAAATGAAGTAAAACCTTGTTAAATCGGATTAATTAATCCAGATTATCAAAAATATGTGTTTACCAGAAAAAGGGGGACATGAAATAAAATACACAGAAAATCATCTTTATGTTGAACAAATCGAGTATGAATTATATTTACAGAAGATAAAGACATATACTTTGTGGGTAGTAGAATTGTACTTTAAGTTACTTTATTGCACTTTCCATTTACATAATGTAGTACCATATGCCATTTGTCACAGGTGAGAAGAGGAATAGCTAAAAAAAGATATTTATAAAGTCCCTCCTTCTTTTCCTTTCAGGCTTTCATATCTGTTAGAAGATTTCAGAAAAGAAAATAATTTTTCAAAATACGAGGATGAAACAAATGTTATTACGGAAACTTCCAGATACCTTTTCAAGTAAAAAAAATATTCGAGCAGACCGATTCCAGTTATACGGAGATCTGAGTTAAAGGGTTTATTATTGTTTTTTAGGACACAAAGCTATTAATGATTTATTTTAAAGTTGTTATCTTTATTTTTAAAATGAAATTTCTCTGGAAGAGTTTGATGCATTGAAATAAAATTCATATGAAAACGAAGCATTTTTTTATCACATCATTCGGTATGCAACCTTTATTTGAATGTCAAAACAAATCAAAAAAATTAATCAAAAAATAGCCCAATAATGTTTCAAAAAATATTTTTCTCACATGATCCTCAAATAATTTTGAGTGTTTTCTTCTTAACACATTCTATTTCTCAGCAAGTTAAGTGAGTTTGGTTTAATCTGAGTTTACATCATACTAGAAGGTTATTTATTGGCTATGCACTTAGTAATTATAGAACATGAACAAATGACGAGGATAACGCTTAAGTTGACACCCCTTTTAGCCTTCTTTAGAGACCCAATCCCGAAATCAATAGATTACGACTTCTTTACTCTATCAACCAGGATACCGGGACCATGTAACAAAATGGACTTCCAACAACACTGCTGAAACAATATTTGAAAACTTTTTGCATAACTTTAAATATGAGGAAAAGGTCAACCTGTTGTTGCCTTACCATAAAACCATAAAGAAACAAATAATAAATAATTTTTTTTTTTTGTTTTTAAAAATTTCCTACTTTATTGAGAAACTCAATTTTTCAAAAATAATTTCAAAGAATTTTTTAATACTTTAAAAATACTTTATTTTATTTTAGCTTTTATTATTCACTGAAAACAAAACAGAAGATAAAAGGTTCACCAAAGAATTCTATCAAAACTACATTAGCGGGACTTGGAACAGAAACACGAAAAGTATAGATCCTTTATGACCTGGCAATGCGAAACACCATTTACTTCTTCTGTCAAGAATGATTACTTGTATCCCCTTTCACTGCAACTATCGTGATTACGATGGAACACGTTTGCCTTCTTTCGGCAAAACGAATGTCAGTTGGGATGTCCCCTAAATCCCTGATCACGTAACAGAACATATGGATTAGTGCCACATGTGTGACATTTTTTTTCTTCTTCATACACTTGAGTTCCAATCTAATTATCAACCTGAGTCACCTGAAAGATAAATACCAACAGAGAGAGGAACGTTCGGACTTTGTTCATGAGAGAATTATTTGTGAATCAAGATAAATTTAGTAATCTGACAACGTAGCTTGAAAAACATTAAAGTTTTAAAATTAATATTAACTAGAAGATGTGTCTATGTGATCATTTATATAACGACCATGTCTTTCCCAGAACACAATTCTGCACAAAAGAGTCGGAAAATTTATATCAAATTAGAGACTACCTGCAGAGAAAATTGCATCTCCAAGGGAGAATATTTCGAAATAATGAAGAAAATGTGGAATTTTTTGAGAAGTTTTGACTAATCAATAATAGAAAAACTGCGGATATTTTTAAAGCGACAAACAGGAGAAGATCAATTCTAAGTAATTATGATGAGTGTGAGTCTAAAAATTCGATTTTGAACCCAGTTTGATAATTTTTTAGATATAAGTAATTTGGAAGGATTAATGTTAAATACATATAAGATTCTATACATTTAATAATTTTTAAAACAAATATTTTCTTTTATTAACATTACTTAAATACTTAATATATTCAAATTTGATTTTTTATGAAGATTATCTTTATAAGCCATAAGTGTTTCATTAAATGTTCTCGTTTAAAGAAACATTTATTTTAATTCTTTCACAAATAGTTCTTAAAATTATTTCAATACTAACACACAAGACATTTAAAAAGAATTTAACTCTCTCTCTCATGTTTTTTTTTTTCAAAAACATATCACTACTGAAGTATATTCAAACATGGAAAAATTATTCAGCCAATGTTTCCACCCTGAAAATAATTATTGAATAAAAATATTTTTGTTAAATTTGTTAGTCTTTGCATCGAAAAATATATTGTTGCGATTTAGCACGTAGTTATAAAAATTATAATGAAATTTCTTAAGCAACTAAATTCTTAACATTAAAAAATACCCATAACGCATTTAAAGCTCTGTGTAAATTATAAACCATAGTACTTGCTAACACAATTTTAAAATAAAAAGCCTTAAACAAGTTTCTTTTTCTTATGTTTCTAAGTAACATTAAAGTTTCATCGAACAATTTAGAAAAATTTCAGACTTTTTTTTTGTGTGTGATACTTCATATTCTAATATTTTGGATTTAAGTCAATGTCTTGGGAAAAATTTGATTCACAACTAATTACATGAAGAGAAAAAAATACTAAAGGTATGCCAGGCATGAATGAGAAAAGAAATTTAGCGTTGCAACTTCTAGGATATTTTATGACAATCTATTAAAAATTAATTAGCTAGTAGAGAAAACTGTACAGTATTTCAGTAAGTTAAATATTCTGTTAATGAATAAAGAACAAAATAGTTAGGTATTTTTGATAGAAGAAATTCTTTTGAAACTTTTTGTGTTCAGTTTAAACAATTTGATTTAATTTTGAAAGTATACTTCCCATTAATATAAAATAGCATTTGATAAAAAAAATGCTTTTATTTTAAGGTATAAAAGATTAAAAACAAGCAAAAAATGACAAATAATTTTTTTTATTTAAGACTTAAAATAAAGAACAATGAGCATGTTTAGTTTTTGCCTCTGAGTTCGCCACTAACAATATTTTTCATTTCAGTGTTTAACGTTAAGTACGGGTATATATATCATCTTTAATAGTAATGAAGCAAAAGAGTTCCGGGTTAATTAACAGCATGTTCTGAAAGATTCCTTTTAGCTTAAAAAGGAACTGCCAAATCATATATTAAATAATTTATTATTAGCATACACAACCGAATTATAAATTTATATTGTATATTCGTACTTCATGTTAAATTTCTGTAATCAACTATGCAAAAATTAACATTGGAGGCAAAATGAACTAATATATTATTCGTTAGAAAAAGTAAAGCTATAGTAATGCACTGAAATCGATGCCCAGCTATTTCGCACTCCAATCAATAATATTTCTTAAATTAACAAGATTTTTTTTTTGGTAAAAGTAAGCGAAGCTTATAATCGTTGCAGGTCTACAAAAATTAGTGCCATTAGTAAAAGTTTTAGACGCTATTCATCCTCACATTTAATAATCCCGATGAAGGTGATTTATTGGTAAACATGCTCGTTCCAGTGTTGAACCTATCAGAATTTCCAAAATATCTCGCTTTAAATCCATTCTCAACCATTTTTTTTCTTCTTTTAGATACTTTTCAAATTTATTTATTAAAATTTTGTTTCGTCTAAGTGAGACTTATAAATCGGTGCAAGTGAAACAACAATTTATAAATTTGTTACATATTAAATCAGCTTTGCCCGAAGAACTCTTAATAATAAATGAACATTCTAATGATTTACAAACTTAAGATTGCGCACTCTTTAAGAAGGGCATGCTTAGAATTTTTTTTTAAAAAAATAATAACGAAAAGTAAGTACAAACATTCAAAAAAAAAAAAAAACATTACTTGGTGGCATTACTTATGAATTTAATTTAACTTAAGAAAAATTTCAATGCCGGAAACGATTTACATTAAAAATTATATTTTTAAAAGTATTTTTGAAGAGGAAATACTCTTGTTCCCGATAATTATTCATTAGAGTATAAAAAAAATCATTATATAAGTACTTTTACATTAACCACAATCTATATCAATTTATTCTTCATACCAAGTATTATTCACGGTTTTCATTTAAGTATTTTTCAGAATTACACACTCTGTCATTTCTAACTAATTGCATTTCTATCCATTTATTTTTTTGCCTTTTCCGGCAAATATAATTAATATTTATCATTTCATCAAAATCATCACATAAATGTGTTATAAATTTTTAATTTAAATTCTTTACTTACGGAATCCAACATTTTACTTATTTAACTTAATATTTAATAAATTTGTTTGTGTTTACTTTATTTTATGCTAAACATTACTACCAAGGTGACAGTTAGTCATAAAATGGCAACTAGATGTGGTATTAAAAAACCACATTAATACATTAGAACCAATTAAAGAAATTAACTTTGCACCAAAAACATATTAAACTTTTCTAACACTGAAAAGCAACAATCGAGAACGTTTTTGGACTTCAAATGAAAGACTTAGCATAGAACACATGCGATTCTTCCGCAAATGTAATGTCATGCAAACATTTTGCAATGAAATGGAAAGTGCAATTAAAGAGATGAAACAAAATTCGAAAAAGCATAACTCGGTGACCACGTCATTTAGGAAGATGGTTATGTTTAGTTTTACTAAATACTTCACTGACGTTGCACAATAAACATTCTGAAACTGTTAAACTGTCTATTTCTCTCTTATGGAAGCAAAGCAATGAAGGATTTTAGGGCCATAAAACTAAAATCACGCACGCACGCACACACACAACACAACACACACACACACACACACACACACACACACACACACACACACACACACACACACACACGAGTAACGGTAACCCCGTGGAGACAGTTGCCATTTTTTTTAAATGTCCGATGACGTCTAAATTGAGTATTGCTTCAACCGAAGACTAATAAGGAGAAATGAAGCAGGATTCATGCTAATTTCCTTCCACAGAGAGATGTAAAAGCATTGGAGAATCAGGTTTCAACTCGTGTTTTTTCCCAGTTCTCTTGAACGTGGTTCAAAATTATTAGCTCCTTCGCCAATAACCCTCAGGGAGTTTCCAGTGCAACTGCAACTCAAAGCATTCAAAATAACCCTTTTTATCTTAATTTTATTTCAATCCATCAGAAATATTCTAAGAAAGGTACCCGAACGGAAGAAAAAAAATTATTGAAAGAATTACATTACTATAAATCTTTGGCACTTAATCTTTAAACATTTCACCCAATTGATCTTCCAATAACCGCCACATTCTACGATAAAATTTTGAAAGTGACATATCTACATGCAGGAACGTAACTCTATTCCAGCCAAACCAGAACCATTTCAAATACTCATCCATCACTCACAGTCCGCTCGGATCTACGTGACGAACCCTCTTTTCCAGAGCAGAACCATTTTATTTGGATACGTTCCCGATGGAGGCTCGTCGAAGTCGATTTGACACGCAAGTAGCAATGTGAATATTCTTTTACCGGTGAGGGGATTCAGAGAGTCGAAGGCTTTCCGTGTATAATGAGCCATCTCACCAATCCTCACTTCCACACTCGCTTTCAAAAAATTCTTTTTACATGCATTTATCGGATGTGTATTTCGACATCGGGAGCGTATGAACTTTGATAAGGGATGTTTAAATTCGAAACATATTTTATCCCCTTTTTTATCCCCAAAGTCTCCTTTTCTATTTTTTTTAATTTTTTATTTAAAGAGCATTACGATGATGATGGTAAGGGGAAAACACCAAAAGAGGAAGGGGGGTCATTTTTATATGCTTTTTTATTATTTATTTCCAAAATAGACGATACCGGAAATTTAAATGATAAATGTATTTTATTTTGTATTCTTATTGGTTTGACTAAAGCAGGGGATATTTTTTTTTCAAAAAAAATTTGATTTCCCCCCCTTTCGGCTTGGAAGGAAACGAGAGTTGTATTCTGGGGAAAGTAAAGCTACACCAATCGGGTTAACAAATATGTGAATATTTATATTTTGATATGCTTAGTTTTATTTTCCAAATGTATACTTTTCGCAATTTCTTATGGAATAAATGTATCAACTATAATATTTAAATGCCCTTAAGTTCACATTTTTCAATGTTCTGGATTTTAATGTAGATTTAAATGAGAAAAACTTAATATTTTTTATTCGGAATGGAAAAAGTTAGATCAATGACATAAAAGCGTTTTGTTCTTACTTTGTTATAAAGTTTATTTTCAAGAACTTAAATCCACGGAAAATACATTTGTGTGAAAAACTTTGAAACAAAACGAGTAACACTAGTATATATATATATATATATATATATATATATATATATATATACATAATCATATATATATATTTACTCTTTTATAGAGTTATAGTGAAGTCATGAAGAAGTTTGAAGCTGATCAGAGTATTTATATAACTGATTACACCAATCGGGTAAACATCATGTAAAACAGTGTGAATGACGATGAATTAAGAATTTTCGAATCTTTAAAATTTTCTTAAAAATTCAGAACAAATAATTTTTAAGACAAAAGCAGTGTTTTAGTATAATTTAATTATAAATTCACTTTCTGACACAGAAATAATGTTAAAAATATTTGAATATATTTGAAAATATTGTACAATCATAATTCTACGTGACCGCGATGTAAAGCATAAAATTGAAAAGAACTTCAAGAATTAAAATTGTGTTTGATGAATATTTTATAAAATCTTTAGATTTATATTTGGCTTATTAATTATATCCCATACTATTAATAATTTTAAGAAGAATAAAAAAATTAATGATTATACCTCTCTTCAAATAATAAAGAGACGAAAATATTCTTAACTTTAATTCTTAGAAGAAGCGTCGATTTTATATCGAGTCTCACTTACTTAAGTTATTTAAGATTAAATGTAGGCTAGTCAGCGAATTTCATTTTGATAGTCACCTCTCTTTTCTGGCTTAGCCATTAGATAATTTTTGAATTTTTGGCTCTAATCCATCCGCTCTACACAGTTAAAATGACAATTCAATCAATTAAAACGAATTAAATTTGCTACACGTAAAAAAAATTATTATATTATTTTTTTTATTTATTGCCACACGAAAGCTAAACTGAATATAAGAGATACTTCAGGTTTTTTATACTTTTATAAAAATATTTTTTCAACATTTTGAACATAAAATTATTAAATTGCGGCCATTACCTGCTTATCAACTTCGTTACATTATTGCAATTAGATTTTCATTATTAGAAATTCATCAGTTTTAAAAAGCTTTCCATTATAGATTGCAAATCGAAGTAGAATATATATATATGCTTTCTATTTTATGCTGAAAAAAATTGATTATTACATTGTGTGTGGGTTCTATTTTATTTTTCCGCCGCATAAATTTTATCTGTAGTATGTGCGTATAACGGTGATTGAATAAAAAATATAAAAAAGTGTATGTAATCGAAAATCTGAAGCGAAGCAACATGAATAAATATGATTAAAACAATATGAGATGAATGCCGGCGATGAATTTTGACTTTATCAGAAAGTCTTTAAAAGTTCGAAAATTAAACTCAACTACTTATTTGTAGCATTAAGAATTGAAAAAATAAGCTGCTTAAATCAGGAAAAGAGAAATTATACAAATTGTCTGTTCAGAAAATAGAAACATACATAATACTTAATAAACATTAATGGAATGACACCATGACTCGTACATTATTATCAAATTAAAAGTAAAATAATTCTATTCACGCTTTAATTAATATTTAGTTTTAATGATTATCGAAAAACTTATGAATTTTAAGGTTTAAATATGTATTAACTTTATTTAGTGAGCCACAGTGGTGCTATTTTTGGCAATTCGAATTTTTAAAGCTTTCTACATAAATTTTCTGTTGCTTAAAAATAATAGCAAAAAGATCTGATATGGTCAACATTAACAAAGAAAATATTTGTAGCGTTCAGTTTAGATCAGTACTATTGATGTACTCTTCTAGTTCAAGGGTGATCAAAAGAGATATTTGTACAAGATTTTATCATACAGCTCTTGAAATTTCCAGAAAAAGAAAAAATAATCCATCTACATAGGAAATTAATTTTTCAAAAAATCTGACTTCACACATTTGCACATAATGAAATATTTTTGTTAATCTCCAAAATGAATTAATTTACTGTTTAATAAACTATTCTGCAAAACGAAACATAAATAATAAAAATAAACCAATTAACTAATCCAAATTTTGCTTTTTAACATATGCAGATACTTTCAAATTTTAGACAAAAACCTACACTCAAGAACATTTAAGATTGATATATGTACTGATACTAGAATTTTAGTAACTTTGAAACATAATTTAAAATACAGAAAATACAATATTGCCAAATTTACTTTGAAACTTAATAAAATTCAAGCATTTATTTATAGTGAGAAAGAGATGATGAGAGCGATGTATTAATTTTTCATGCATGGTTCCTTATTCCATTGTTTTCCATACTTATTTTCGGAAATTCAACAAATTCAGGTTTCTTTTTCAGGAACAAAAAAAATTATGAAATTGGATTAATTATCCCTAAAGTATAAACATATTTTTTGGTTGTTGCTTTTTTTATATGCGGAATAATTGCATTTCATAAGAGTCCGATCTATTTTTAGGGAGAACTAAGAAATTTTAACAGTGGTCATAATCATTTCACGATAAAATGCTTCCACCTAAAATATAAATGTTATACAGAAATGTTTTAACTTAATTTATAATTAAATGTTGAGACCATTAGACAGAAGGTCGCAGGCTTAAAAAAAGAAATTTTCTGTTCCAATCCTTAGACTCTCAATTAAAAGAGAAACGATTGGATTGGATTTATTGGTTTTATTAACGTGGCACTAAAAGCAACATGAATGCTATTGGCGACGGACCTCGTAATTTTGAGCCACGGTCAAGTGACGAGGAGGACACCTGAGCCCCCCCTCTCCTAACTTTCACACCACGCCACGAGCGGAAGGACTTAATCTCGACAGATTAAACGTACATCAGCCCCGGCTACACGGCGTGTTTTTAGTGGCATCAAAGCTCGAACCCACGACTCGTCGAAAACCGCCGACCGCGACCCTGACCACTAGGCTACCACGGCCTAAAATAGAAACGGCTGGAACGTATTATGTTTTATAAGTATTTTAAAGCTCTCGTGAAATCTGATGTGGAAGTTTCGTGAATGAGGTGTCAGTTCAAGTGTTGTACCCATAACTTGAAGGATAGGAAACGAAGTCCGTTGCCATTATTCGTTTGCATGGATTCATTAAGAAATTCAACTGATTAAATTAGTTAATAAAAGGTGAAAATACTCATTATAGTAATAATTCGTAAAACAAAGTATCACAATGCGAAAATAATGAACTTTTGACTAAGAAATAAATATCCTTATTCTTCAAACAAAAATATTACAGTTTTAGTTCAAAAGTCAAATATATGGAAAGTCCGTGTCTTTAAATCGGAACCAAATTTTTATAATACAGTTTCGATAAGATAATTACTTTTTATCTTTTTTTTCGTTTATATGATACGATGTTCACTTTATTTAATTTTAACTACATTATAAAATTTATTATTAAATTTAAAGCAACCAGATTAGAAATTCACCTGCTTAATATACCAAGTAAAAAGAAATAAGAAATGATAAGAAGATTACTGTACTTAAGAATCATTGGATAAAAAATTAATTTTTTAGAACTTCACCGCAACACGATCTTTTGAATTTTAAAAGGAAAAACATTGTGAACGGCAATTGCCAAGACTTATAATTATGCGAGTTTTTCCTATATTTTTCTCTGGCGTTATGAAAGACAGGAAATTAGTTTAATGTACTAAACATTAAACTTATCTAAAATGTTTTCTAGAAATATATAATTTTTAACGTTTTATAAATTTTTTTTTTACTCCTGCTCATTTATCCCAGACTTCAAGTTCGAACCTTGCTTATGTGAATTCGTAACTGCTTTATTTTTCGGAGGTCCTGGGCTCGATTCTACAAGAGAATATCATCACTTGGAGGTGACTGTTGGTGTGTGATGTGACGGTGATGATTAATATAGCCAGATTAATATGCTGCGCCAAACAAGATGTAATTGTGGTCTAGACGCTTGAAAAAATGGAAAATAGGTAAAAATTAGTTGATAAGAAGAGTCACAAATAGCAAAGGATCGATATGGTAACAGGTGGTGCGTCACTCCCGTTTACCAAAGGAAGTAAATCCCATGGGAAAGAAAACTATCACTGAATTGTCGCGAGGTCGTGATGCCCGTACTAGCCTGAAGAAAGCAAGTCCACGAAAAGGGAAGTGATTGTTTATTAACTTCATATTCAAAAGCAATACGAAGGCTATGGGCGACAGACCTCTTAATTTTGAAGCTCGGTCAAACAACGAGGGCGCAACCTGAGCTGGCACTTCACTTTCCAAACTTCTACACCACGCTGTGAGAGGACTTGAGGCCTCTACCAGATTTAATGTGTATCAGTCCCGTTACACTGTGGATCTTTAGTGGCATCAGGGCTCGAACCCACGATTCGATGAAAATAACGCTGGGCGAGAGTCCACGATCTAGGCTACAACAGCCTCAGCATCACTTGGAGGTTGCAGCACTTTAAAATCGAAAACGGTCCCGACGGTCTTCGATGAATTTATAGCTGATGCGTAAAGAATGTGATTTTAACCCAGGTTATCCACGTCACATAACCGGGATTCAAAATTATAAGGTCCGTCACCAGTAGCTTTTTTTATAGGTTTCGAATGATGTACATAAAAAAAAAAAAAATCATTTTGTGTCAATAAACTTTCAAGAAATCGATGATACTATAGCAACAGGATAAGACTTCACAGAATTGATGTTAGTTACTCACCTTCCGTAACGAATCTGACGATGACGGGCTTTTCACTGCCAGCAACGAATCCGAATCCTTTCTGCGGATCTCGGACCAGTTCTACGTCACGGGGTTGTGGAGGTTCCTCGTCAGAATCCTTTCGAGGATCCTCCGTCGTCGTCGTTTTGTTCACATGACTGGAAAAATGAATGCAATTATGAAGATGCAATGTTAAAAAAAAAAAAGAGAAAAAAATAAATTTTCAATGAAATTCATTTAGATACAAAGCGTAAGAGGTCAAGGGTAAGAAATCGTGCATTTCAATATATTATTCTAAAAAATAACAATAATTTCTAATAGATGCAGATTATATCGATCTATGCCAGTTAAATCAGTCTTGACTAGGATGTTTACGGTAACAGAAAACCTTCGAAGAAAATTTTTTGAATTAATCTGAATTTTGCCTTTAAATTCATATTTTATGATCTTATGTGGCTTAAAACTCAGAAAAAACCACTAGAAAAGTTTTGCTAGTGTATATTTTCACTGTCACAAGGGAATTTTATACAAATATAAGCAAAAATTAAGACTTTCAGCAAAACATGATAAATAAAATTACAATAAATATATTGACATTTTGTGAAATGAATAATAAAGAATATAATCTTACCAATAGAATAGACCATTATTTTGATAATATAGCCTTAAAAAAGGAAGCTATGGTATTTCGAGTTTCTGATTACTGAAATTTTCTTTAAAAGTCATTGCAATTGTCACTTTATTGCACTATAAAAAAATTTCTACTCAACATAAAATCAAAATAATAGTCTATTCTATGTGTAAGTATTTTAAAAATATGTATATAAAATTTCAGCTTCATTGATGCATAACATTGTGAGATAGTGTGTTTTGAAGTAATGAAAAATGTTAAAAAACTCATTTTGAGAAAACGACAAAAATAAAATTAAACTAATCTGTTTACATGAAAAACACTTACTTCATCATTAAAATGCACCAGATTTATATTGCTCACCATCTTTACTATCCAAGACACTAATTTTTTTCTTTTTGAGTGCTCTTAAAATTTTTCTGTGTTTCTTTTTCTTTGGATCTGCATTACGAATGGATTCTCGAATTCTGCATTTGTCTAAATGATTATACCCCCGTAAAGTAAAAACCCCAGGATTATCAATATTCATTTTATCAAAAACTTTTAAACAGCCATTGAATCCTTCATTAAACTGAATCACTGCATCATATGATCCAAATCTTACAGTTTTGAGCGAAACAAATACTTCTTTTGGAATTCTTTGCCAAATTGTACTGTTAAAGCATTCATTTGCATTTTGAGTTCGTCCATGTAAGCATTTACTCAAAATTTCTGTACCACATAATTCTAAATATACTGGTTTAATTTTATTTAAGACATCATTTGATAAACCAGCATATTTTGTGATAGTATTTTTCCCATTTGCCACCCCACGCTGAAAATAGCACCAACTTTCTTTACCTGTCGGGCATTGACCATGCATTGGTTTCTTATCACTTGATGCGCAGTGATACAAAGCAGCAATTACATTCTGCTGCATTTCCTTTAAGTTACCCACATTGCTACGTACAGCAATTCCGTAATAATTTTGAAGCCTATCAATAAAATTATCAGTTAATTTTCCTTTACCTGATAGGCCCTTAGTTTTTAATTTTAATTTTCTGAGACGCGATCCCACTCTCTTTTGAACATGTCCGATACATTCATATTTCAAGACACAGTTTGTTCCATAGGTGTCTTTCACACTCAAAAATCCTTTCGAGTCACCATCGCCGTAATATTCAGTGTATTGAAGTTCACGGGATTTTTCTGACCGAAGAAATATTCGTGAGGCCCCTACAATTTCCATTTTTGACGAAGATCCTATGAAGTTGCACTGACATATGTGATCAGCTTTCAAAGATTCGTATTCAGTACCTCTTTGCATTTCCTTCAGCCTCTTGCATGTTGGACAGTACGATGACATAGCTTCTATGTCTAGAACTTTCCCGCTATCGACTGATATAGCAGCAACACACCCATTCATAGACGTATAGCCTCTACGTTGCCATGTACCATCAACAGAAACACCGCATTTCACAATGCCAGATGAAGGAATTTGTTTTTGCTCCGCTATTTCAGTTGCAGCCCTCTTCATTGATTCCTCAGCTACTTCTGAAACCACTTTCAAAAGCTTTACTTCCTGATTTTGGTACGCAGATTTCGACAGTCTAGGCAAATTTAAAGTTGAGCATAATTTGAAAGCACCTGCAAAACCTTTGCCTATCTGCCGCATACCATATACTAATCTGGTGTTTATTACAGGGGCATTTACAACTTTCTTTGAAGAAGCAAATCCAAAGAAAAAATCACAGCATCTACATTTTAAAGTAAAATGAGAACACAATCCATATCTTGAGTCCTCAAATAATTCCACCTTCTCAGCAAAACATTTTGGGCAGCAAAGTTGAGCAAAAGCCTCAGAAATAAGCTCCAGGTCGAAAATTCTATTTCCCAACACTGGACCTGATATTTTTTCAGGTGTTGATACACTAATATTACTCAACTTTGAAGAGCTGGCACTAGAAACTGAAACAGAAGTACTGCTATTTTCCGAAATTTTTTTAAATCTATTGCCATAAAACTGACGTTTACGCTTTCTGGCGATATTTTTGACCATTTTCAAATTTAAAAAAAAGATTACAATGAAGAAATAAACTTAATACGCAGTAGAATCTTTTAGCATGAAAAACAAATCGCACATGTAAACAAATTCACCATAACAACAAACTTATTGCCAGGTTTTACAGATAAGAAAGGAAAAAATGTGTTTCCAGATACATTTATTTTTATTCTTAAATATTTTATTTTAATTCCTGATTAATTATTTGTATATTAAGTATAACTTTTCATATAAAATACTCGGAAAGAGAAACGTAAACAAACACCTAGGATCACTTCCGGTTAGCAGAAGAGCCTTTCCGGTCAAAGAAATTCATGATCAAGTGATATTAAAACAGCTGTAACTCTGCTTCTAAGTAAGATAGAAACAAAATTCAAACAGGTTTACAAAGATAAAAGATTGAATTTTAATATGAGATCAAAAACAAAAAATCGATAATTTGACCAAAAATTGTGTTTTGAAGGTGTACTGTCACCTTAAAACCTTTTTTTCCCAACGTAACACTAAATGCGCGATATTTGTTTCTATATAAAGTATAATTCTGATAGTTCCTTCTCGAGAATACAAAAACTGATTCTCAATCAACCCGTAACATATGTTTTCATGTATGGAACAAACTTAAGACTAAGTAAATAATTTAGTCCTTACCTGTTATTGTTAGTCCTAGAAATAAACCGTTCAAAAAACAATTATTTTTTTACTGAATGATAGGTATTTGTTACGGAAGAACAAATTTTAACTATTGAAATAAATAAATTGGAAGCACACGAGGAACAATGGTACGTATAAACAATCATATGCATGAGCAATCGTTTGGAAAAGATGTAATATCAGAATTATATATCTCTTGTGCATCAAGTTGCTAACTGCTAGCATAACAAATAAAAATGCATGACTAATATGAGTACTTTACTTTTTTCAAAAAGTATTGTTAATATAGCAATTTTAATATTGATAACCATGGATATATTTTGAATTTCACTTATAGAATAAGCACAAAGGGCAATAAAAGTCAAAACACAAAAATATAACAATAAAATTCAATTATCAGATTTTCACTGGATTGCTACAAGAAACTTAAGACTATTTTAAAATAATTTAGGTCATTAATATGAAAATACAAAAATTTATACAAATAAAAGATTTGAATGTGTTATGTAAATTTCATTTCAAGGATTTGATCAAATCTCAGTATAAAATTAAATATGAGAATTTTAGTTTTATAACAACTATGTAACCTTCTAGTACTTATACTTTAGTGTATGCTAGATAATTTCTTTTGTTATTAAGCATATTAATTATTACAGATGGAAATTATTTTTCTGAATTGAATGTTTATGGATTAATAAGACGAAGTTCCATTTTTTTAATTTATTATTTAATGTGTCTATAGTTAAACGAATAGTAAACACTATTAAAAATTCCTCATTTTAATTAATCAGATTAAAAATAAAAGCTTTAATTAAGTATACACAAAGTCTAAAAAACAGAAGTAATCAGACAGATTCGAAATCTTTGAAAAAATGTCTTTTTTTTTTGTTTTTTTTAGTTTTAACATCGATATAACATTGAAAGAAACGAATGCACACCCTAACTCTTCAAGAACTTAAATGAAAATTTTTCTTTAAGGCTACTTTTAATTACATGCTCTCTGCACAACCTAAGTCTCTTGCTTTGCATAAGCTTCTTCCTAATTATGCGAAACGTGTTGTTTAGATTAATTTAAAACGTATACGATATCGTTAAAACATAATTAATCTTCTTTTCTGAATTAACAATTAAGCTGAATCATTATGCAGAAGTACTGGCATAATTATATGAATAAATTACTTTATGAGATCATTCATCAAACGAACAATTGCTGACGTTGCGTTAAAGTGTTACAATGTATGTTTATATATTTCAAATATTTAAAAACACACTGCTGTCTTTTTTAAAAGAAACAATATACTTTATGTCATATTCGAAATTAATCAATATTAAAAAATATGCTTTTACGAGAATTTATATATATTCAATACGCTTTCAATGAATTTAAAAATAAACAAGATGAACAGCGAGTTTATGACAGGAATATTGAAAGTTTGAATTAGGATTTTGGTTTTATTTTTTTCAACCAGATGACTCAACAATGAAATATGTTCTAAGTACAAATAAATCATTGATAATATTAGTCACTATGTATCTGAATTGTGACCATAGTAGTTGATAAGTTTCAAATTGAATCGCGAGTTCGAGTCCAGAATCTACAAATGATTCGCCATGTGAACAAAGGATTAATGGATTTATCCGTATCCGTGGATTTTATGGATTAATCGATATTTGGCCTCAAAGTCCTCACGTGGTTGATTCATAATTTATTGCGTTGCACTTAGAAACAACACGAGAACTATTGATGACGGATCCCATACTTTTGTATCACGGCCGAATGACGAGGTCGACATTTTAGCTGGCTCTTCATTCTCCAAACTTCCAAACCCTCCTAAAGCGAGGACTTTGAGATCCGACGCATTAATGTACATTGATCCCATACACGACGGATCTTTAGTGGAATGAGGACTTGAAACCCCGATTTGAGGTATTGAGTGGAAGTTAAAAATGTGAGGCACATTTGTGGTCCTTGTAACTTGTCCGTTGTAGATAGAATTAGTGTAATTCTAATGCTACATTAATAAAGACAAATCAATTCGCCTACAAGTTCAAAACCTGATTATTAGAAAATGAAACCGGAGAAAATAACAATTTACGGAAGCCTTTTTAAAATATTCTTTCGTAAGGTATAAATAAAAAAATGAATTTAAAATGAATAAATTATAATTTGAAGCGAATATATATATAGATAAATCAAATCGGAGACTAATTTATTTTCAATTGGGAGTTTTTTAAATGTCTTAAATATTGCAATTCGTTGAAATTTTTCGCTTAAAAAATGAATGCACAGTTAAAGTTTGTTGGAATCCTAAATAAAAGACGGACATTTCTTTTACATAATAACATTTTTAGATAAATCGCGGTGAGATTTTTCAGTTTGCCCCTTTTCAAAATTAAAGGCATTTTAAAAACAGATAATGAATCACATTTATTTTTTCTCCAATGCATCATCATTTCTATTCATTAATTTGGACGCATTCGTCACCCGTGTTTGTTTTCAGCAACAAACAGAGCAGAACTTTCGTGTAATTGCCATCTTGTACAGCAGTTGAATCCACTCGGAAATCGTATATATAATCACTTCCATTTCATTAAATTTCCGGAGGAGGAAGGAAAAAAAAATTGGGAAAGCAAGTTGGCAATTTCATCCCTGGAAAAAAAATTTTAATTTTCTACATTACGACTCGCAAGGCCATTTAGCGGGAAATAGCTTTTTTAACCGTAGGAGTTTATAACAGTGGAAAAAAATCTTTTATTTCGTTTGACAGTACAGTGAGTCGAGCTATGCGTTCAAATGTAATTAAAGTAAGAGTTTGGCAGCCTGTTTCTGGGATAGATTATATCGACACGGAAGGAAAAAAAATGGTTTCGATCATTTATTCCAGAGAGAAAACTTGTACCATTTATAGTTCCGTTCAAAAGATTTAGTTTTGGAAAGCACTGAAAAGGCCAGTAATACATCCGTTTTTAGAGAACTAATTCGGTGTTCTATTCTTAACTATGGAAACATTCAATTTTTGAAAAGTATGGAGTATGGAATTTTTCACAATCCATAAACGTATCTGACAGTTTGTGGAAAAGGTAAAGAGTTACAAACGATAGTTTTTTTGGTAAGAAGAATAAGAAAGTGACAAAAAATTCTGTTATATTTTAAATAAGTAGTAATAGCTTATTTCGCTTATTATTTATCTGCACTCCTGAAAATGTTTTTAAAAATTTCATATTTGCTCCTTTGCAATATTATTGAGGTACAACCATCTATTTTAAAATAGTAGACTAATAATTGTTACCTATTTGTAGTATAGATGACTTATTTAAAATGCGAAACATTTAATATTTGTAATTCCAGTAAATAATTTATTCAAAAATGATGTAAAAATCATTTGTGAGAGAAAAAAAACAAAGTTGATTCTTTTATCTTAAAAATAATCATAAATTTTTCAAGAAAAGATATTTTTTAAAAAATGTATCATATTTTTAAGATAAACTGAGCTTATTTTTGTAATGAAGAAAATTTATTCTTTGTTTTTCTACAAATAGACAGATTAGAATTTTTAGATATTGTGAATTAAACTTTTAACTTCAATAGATTTATTAATTTTGTTTGTGCAATGAAGAATCAATAAAAGAGTTATGAGGAAGATTTTCCTCGAAAGTGGTTATTAAAAATATGATATTTTGATGAAAATTTTAAAATAGAGGGGCATTTAAGACTGGGTTTGGTGACAAATGATGTAGCAAGTTTTAAAATTAATTGGAAAGTTATCAAAGAAAAAAGAAAACGCTCCATTCAAATTCATACCTTTTTACTTACTCGCAGAAAGCATTCGTAACTATGGTTTTGTAAGTGACCACTGATTGTAGTTATATTGGCGACAGATTTCATAATATATATATAACATTGAAAGCATCTTGTAGAATAATAATCTTTAAAAATAGTTTTTTAGACTTCCAGTGTAAGGTTTATTATTAAAATCGTGAAGGTATCTATTTTTTTCCAAAAGAATTATTGAATACGATCCTCAATACCAGTATATTGATATTGATACTCTTATAATATTTGATTTACAAAGTATTCACTGTTGCTTTCTCGTGAAAAAAAATTGTTGATCTTTTAAATTTTTTTAACCTCGTGATATACTTCGTAATTAACTGCCATTAAAACCCTCTTCATAAATATTCTTTAAGAAAAGGTTCTACGAATACAAATCGTTTCTCTGAGTTTCTTATCATTTTATGAAAAATCATTCACAAGTTCGAACAAAAGATTACTCCCTAATCGAACTCCAGAGACCGAAATTTGAGAAATGTTATTTCGGCTCTAATGAGACGATTCGGGAAAATTTATTTCAGATGTTCTGATCATTATTATGATGAGAGAATTTTTACTTTTTTTGAAAACTCCAGTTGAAAGTTTAGAGAAGAAAACATTTATGATGATGAAAGATCAATCATGAAGCTTACGTGGTTTTCGAAATAATCGTTCGAAATTAATACAGACATTAAAAATACATAATTATTGAAATTTAAAATTACATTTACAAAACTGTTTCTTCGATTAAAATAGTTTCATGAATAAATTTTTATTTTCACCAAAAAATTTAAATACGCACGTTTCATTAAATGCTAGAGAATCTTCGAACTCGAATGAAGATTTACCAAAAACATAGGCATTTCAGAAGTATTTTTAAGTCATTTTATGTTTATGTATGTTTTTTACTGAACGAGAATTGTATCGAAAAATTCTGTAATCCAAAATTTGTATTAAATTACATTGAATGAGGGAGGGAAAGAAAGAAAGTGTGTGTGTGAGAGAGAAAGAAAGAAGAGAAAACTTGATCTTTGCATAATTTAAAAAAATGCACAAGAACTCAAAAAATATTTTACTGTCAACTAATGATTAACCTTAGAATATATTGTAGATTTTTCGTACGAATTTGTTAAATGTATAATTTAAAATGGGCAAAATAGTTTAAAATTAGAACAAACCTGATAATTGTATTGTGGAATATAATGAAATTTAACTTTTTTTTTTTGTAAAATGAAATCAATTTCATTCCATCGAATTTTGGTATTATCGCTTTTTATGTTAAGGTTTTTTCTGTCTATGAATTTTTCTTTCTTTTCGTACTAAACCTTTCTTTAGTACTAAACTAAGTAGTATTAAAACCATTTAATAGTTTATACTAAATCACAATTTCAGCTTATCTCATTTTACTGAGCCATAAAATGGTGAAGTTAAAATATATTTCTACCTAAAGGAATCAGTGTATCACCCTTGGAGGGAATTATGTTGAATAAAAAAAAACTAATTTTGCCAAAAAAAAATGTGTTTTACTATGTTAGACCGGGGACTTTTCAATTGACCTGTTACTATCGTCAATCATGACAAGCATTAACATTTACAAAAGGAATTTTTAAACATCGCAATTGTTTTGATAATAAAAATTATACGTAGAGCATCACAGAATGACAAAGCTTGAACTTTTTACAATTTTTCGTAAAAATGTAGCTCACTATTTGGAACCGGGACGTAGAAGAACACTGGAATTTCTGTAATCAGAAAGTACATTTTAGAAGAATAGGTGGGACAAATGTTTCTAATAACGGCAAAAAGATTTAATACTCATACTATGTCCACTCATATTATGTGGCCAAATTTTTTTAACTTAATTTGGATTTAAATTTGTTAACTTTATCACAAGAAACTGGCTGTAAAACATTCCATAACCAGAAAAATTAAGTGTTAGCATTGTATTGATAAATTAAACAAGACATGAATTTTGTTCTTTGAGCTATTTCTATATCTTGAATTTTACGATTGTGATACTTTAATTATTAAAAAGTAATTTGGCAAGGCTCTTGTTAAAGTAGAACAAGTATTATACGACAGTTTTAAAAACATAGATAACATTTTCCCTCAAGTTGAATGTTGTACATAAACTCAACGAATAATACAAATGTAACGATTTAAGAGAACTAAGTCAATTTGTTTTCAACCATCGGTTTAAATTTTGTAAATCAGTCAGAACAAAATATATTCAATTAGGTGGAAAATTTCTCACGCGAATTCACTTACCTATCGGCGAAAACTTGATTAAAAGCAAGGGAAAAGTTAATTTAGTCTTTCAGTAAAAGTTTTATTTCACATCTGCGCGTGAAATCACCTTTTTTTTTAAATACAGCTTACATACAGGAAATTACTTTTACGTAGTGAAAGTAAATTAGTTTTTTAATGGTTTTCCAGAGAAAAAAAAATTAACAATGGGTATTAGTAAAAATGAACCTATTTTTTTAAAGAATATTTAGGAACTTAATGGTTAGAATAAAATTTATTATTTGTGTAATTTATTACACTCTCAAAAATTATCTAAACTGTTTTCTTTATTAAAGATTATCTGATAGAAAGGATTTTTCTAATGAACTTTTGGAGAGCAAGGCAAGATGCACAGATTGATTGTTATTTATTCACATAGTATATAGAAGCAGCCCAAGAGCTTTCGGCAACATATCTCCGAATTTTGAACGTCAATCGTGATCCAATGACAAGGACGACATCTCACTCTCAAAAGCTCCACGTCACTTCAACATGCGGACATTAAACCTCGACAGTTTTAATGTTTATACGACCCGAAGGGGTCTTTCGAACAAGGGATCTTTAGTGGCATCAGGATTTGAAAATATGATTCGACGAAAGTAATGCAGATTATGAGTTCACGACCACTATCACTCGTCTGCCATAGCCGCAAGTAATCTAGAAGTTTTAATATATAAATACAGGTTTGGGTTGGTTGAATAATTACGAACATCGAAATGTTAATACATTATCAAGCGGCGAGCATGGTACTTGACTTGGTAACTAACGTTTTCTAACTTCAACATAATGACTTGGAGATTTATTTCAATTTAACAAGCAAGAAACTACATTATAACTAAGCGACTATAACTACTATGTTATAGAGGATTTTATACTAACACAGACAGGATTTGAGCATGACCGGTTAAGAAACTTTTCATTTTTACAGATGGTCTACTACAACTCTATATTGAATGAGAGCTTAAAAGCATTTTGAATTACTTAATACAAGCAAAACTTATTTTATAAATGTTATATATAATGTTTATATTTTTTTTAAAATTTGTAATAAGTAAGAAAGAATAAAGAATGTACACTGGCTTCCAAAAGTTAAAGTACAATATGTTTTTAAAAACTGACCAGAAAATAAATGGCAGTAACAATAAAATTCATAGTTTATATTAATGATAATAACGAACTTATAAAAATTTTATGCAAAAATTATAGCTACCACTTTTATTTTATAAAAAGGAACAGGTATATATGAATGGAAATGGGGTTGTCACAGGCTGATCCTGCTAGACGTTCTCCATATGCAAAACTACCAATTATATGTGTTTCTCTCAACGGACGACAGAGAAGAGTCCGCTTATGTTGGGCAAGAGAACACGTTTCCTGGACCAAACAGCGAAGGGCTTCTGTACTCTCCACAGATGAGTCCCGATTCACACTGGAGAGCGATTCAGAGCGTCTGCTGATCTGGAAGGAACAGCACACTATATATCATCCTTCTAACATTGTTGAAAGGCATAGCTACAGCGGTGGTGGAAGCATAGTTTGGTATGCTTCCACCACCTCTGGTCAGTATGATCTCATTCGGTGGTCATACCGACCTGTATGTGTTCCCTAGAGAAACTTTGATCGGTGTGAGATATCGGGATGAGGTCTTTGATCCACAAATGTCCGCTCATATGCTGGTGCTATTGGTAACTATTTCAATCTGATAGATAGAAAATCTTTGGAACTATCTTGGAACACAGATTGTTACTTTAAGTCCTCTTCCAAGGTCGTTAATGAGCTGGAACAAGGCTTCCTCGGAGTTTGGTCTTCGCTGCACATTTCGGTGTCCTCAGCTTAATTGACATCATGGTAAGTCGATGCCGCCAATGTATTCAAGTTAAGAGTGGACACATTCCTTATTAGAAGCCTTTTTTGTAACGTGTCTATGTAATTTTATCACATAAAACTGTGATGTACTTTTTTTCTCAATAGAATGGACTTTTCGGCCAAGAGTGCGCTTTTTTTTGTAGTAAATCCTTTTTGAATCACACATATGTAAATTTCTATGACGAATTCAATAAATAACTGTACAATGCACATTTCCTTAAAATTTGTTGTTTCTGCATTCATTCATTTGCTAATTAAATGCATAAAACAGGTTGTACCTTAACTTTCGGCAGCCAGTGTATTTGATTTGATTGTTTATTGATGTTGCACAGAGAAGCAACACGAAGGTTATTGATGAAGGACTTCGTAACTTTGAACCTAGGTCAAATGATGAGGACGACAATTTAACTAGAAGCTTCTTCTCTAAACTTCCACACTACGCCAACGGAAGGACTTGGGACACCGAACAGATTTAACTTACATCAGCCCCACTACACTGTTGGTTTTTTGTGGTATCAAGACTCGAAACAACGACTAGTCGAAATTAAGTTTGAATTATTCTATTTTTCAAAACTGATTTAGGAGCGGTGCTTAAAAATTAATTATTAAAACATAAATACATGAATTAAAGATCAATAAAAATTAGATTTTTGATAATAATTGAAAGATAATTAAAGAAGATCGTCTCTGCGTAATTAAAATATCGAAATCAATTACAGAAAAATTCTTTAATCTCAGAAAAATTTTCCAGACCATTTTTCTTTATTTCAGGTTATAATTCATCAAATATTGACTGTCTATCGGTCCTTTTGTCTTATTTTAGAAAGAATCTTTGTAATACAAACAAACTATAAATTTTTATGTTTTTCTACGGTATGTTAATAATACAGTTCCTTTTCAGACATTAAAAAAGAAGCAAGTATTTTCTGAGCAGAGTTTCTTCTCTTTTATTCCCATACGTAAAATTAAATGTTTTCCGTCTACTATTAAAGTAATTTTGTATTTAATTGTTAAAGTATAACTTTTTCAATGCATTATAAATGCTTCGGAGAACAAAATTCATTTTAGCACAAAAATTCTCGTTCCTCTTACTAAAAAAGAACAAAGTTTATACATATTGTTATATTTATAAATATTAAGGGAAATAAGTTTAATATTGTAACAAATAATTTTTATTCTAGAAACTGATAAATTAATCCTAACAAATCGAAAATAACTTTTTACTTTAAGAAATTGTATGAAAGCCGGAATGAAATTTAGAAAGTAAAAAAACCTTGAAATTTATGATGTTTCCCACACTGCCCTTTAAAAAATATTAAAATATTTTGAAATTAATACATTTTCTATTGTTTATTCATACCGAACATAAATTATCATTAATCACTCTAATTTTAAATGTTTACTCAAGCTCCAAAACAAATTACCATAAATAAAACTTTTTGGCAGTACAAAAATATATTCTCTATCTTAAAAATGTTTTTTAACTATTAAAAAACGCTTAATTATTCGGAAAAAAAGTATTCCACCGTTGCTTTATAAAATACCAATATTATTATTTTAATAAAGCAAACTAGCTAATTATTTTAGGAAGGCAAAGTTACGACTTTTTATTTGTTTAATATTCATTATAGAAGAGTTATCCCTTTATAGAAAAATTAAAGAACAAACTACTTAATTGAATTTACATATTTTTCTTACATTTTGCCATATTTATGAGCTAGTTAAAATATAATAAAAGGCAGAAAATAAATGATAAAGATATAGCTCTTGAATAATAAATAATAAAAAAAAACTATTAAAATGAATTATTTTTAAAAGAAAATTTTCTAATGACACACAGTAAATTTATGATTACTAGTTAAAACTATCAATTTTAAAATAGAATTTTAAGCTTATTATTCCATGTCAATATTTTAATTTCAAATTATAATCAAGGAGGAAGGGAACACACACAAAGCAAATTAAAAAAATTCAATGAAAAGAAATACAATAAACAATAATCTACTATTAACATCAAAAATGATTGAAATAGAGCAATTTTTCCAGAAATTAAGTGTTTTTTAAATACTAGGTATTTTCTAACAGCTTTTCGATTGCATTATATTTAATTATTTTTCTCAATATAAGATTTTATTGATATGTTTTTAGACTGAAAATACATTTCGTACGATTTAAGTTTTGCTTGGAAGTTACAAAAAAATTATTTGTATTGTAAAATAAAAAATCCCATGAGAGATTTTGATTACTTTCGTACTAATTTAATTTCATTATCGAAAAATGTATTTGGAATGTTTTTTCGGAAAAAATTGTACTACAACGTGAAAATTTGTTTCCTATTTTTATAAATAGTACAATTCAAAAATCATATATGAAATTGTTAACTTTATGTTCAATTATAGGGTTGGATTTTTATGAAAACATTATTTCCAATTTCAAGCCATAAGGAAAATTTAAGTATATTTAAAAAAAAAAATGGCGAAAACTTTAACAAACTTAAGAAACTCATAACACAGATTACATTTAACACAAACACATACTAAAATAATTCGCACTGAATTTTTTGGACAATCCAACAAAAATTTAGAGATTTTAACATTCTGAAAACCCTGTTCCCTTTAAAAGATAGAAATTCCATAAATAAATATCAATACAAACGCCAAACATCCAATCTTCTTATTTCCTATTGTTACATCATACTAATGAAGGCTTGTTAAAAGTACTTCCAAATGAAGAACATTTAGTTTAAACAACAACTTGACATAGGGAGGAAGCTAAAATAATCATTTCATTCAAATGATAGGTAATAATTTTTTTTAAAGGGAAATATTCTATGATTACGTATTCCAAGACTTGAAAATTAGTTATAAATTCATTCAATGTGACGATAATTGTCAGGTAAAACTTTCTACTTGAAATTTAAAAACCTCAGTGATGCTTTACATATTCAGTTTGATGTTAGCTGAAACATCCATTTATTATTCAAATGATGTATATTAAATCGAGCTAATTGGAAAACAGTACTTGAGCCTTGGCTAATGAAAAGTGACACAAATTATAGAATTGTTGTTGGAATATTTGTTTCTGAGGCAAGTATTCTTGAGGATTATGATTAACTTATCAAGTAAAGATGTATAAAGAATATTCACGAAACAAATATAATTTTTTTAATATTGTAGCATTAAAATGCGAAGAATGGATGTGAAAATAATTTTTGATAAATAATTTGTTTAGATGTATTTTGTTTTTGTTTTGTATAATCAAAGACGTAAAAAAAGTGCAATCATCTTATAAAAGATGTAAAAGATACTAGTTTCAATAACAAATCTTATCTTCAGTATCAAATTCTGAAAACATGTTTAATACTTATAAACAAGTCAGTATAATATAAGTATAAAACATGTTTAATACTTACAATCAAAACAATAAACAGTTTTGAAACAATTATAATGCGCACAAGCAATGTAAAAATTTGGTATGACACAGATGGAAGATTTTACTTCCTGTACAATATTTATTTACTTCATATTGTTGAGATGTAAAAATAAAAATAAAAGAATGGTAATAAGTGTCCCCAAAAGCTAATTTCATTGCAAATACATTCGTAAATTCAAATTAAATGTAAATGAACTTGTTTAGTATAAAATGGGTTTAATAGAATTCCTTTAAAATTTGCATGAAACAATTTTTCTTTTAATTCCACACCACTTTTTAATTTTACACGTTTGGAAGTTGATGTTATGATTTTGAAGAAATTTCAACGGTCTCGAGGTAACGTATATCTTCTAAGATTAAAAATCGGAATATATTTCTCTCCGAAGCAATAAAAATGAATAACTTCGTATTTTTAAAGCGGCAATAATTTTGCTAATAGAACTATAAGTGGAAGTTTGGAAATTGGACATTTCATTCACAAAAGATTATAATGATGCTCAAGTTAAGGATAGTTGGTCAAGTTAAAGATATAGCTTGAAACAGCAACGGGGCTGAAATGAGGTGTTACGTGTTGGTCTACAAACATTGCAGATGGATGTCTTGCGAGTTAAATGAGCAAAATTTGTTTAATCGATTCGGCATATGCACATTTCTGTTTGCTCGTCAAGCCAAACCCATTTTTTTTGACTGGATAATAACTGGTGGTGAAATATGGATTATTTTCGAAAACATAGTAAGGAAAGGAACATACTTGCTGCATAGACTATCTATCCCCTTCACCTCTACATCGAGATTGAACATGAATAATAGAACTCTGTGTATATGGTGGCATGTACAAGAACCAATACATTTCGAGCTTTCGAAACCTAACAAAAAGTTCAATTCAGAGAGATACTGTCAGCAAATGAATGATTTAAACAAAGCACTGAAAAAAAAGGCTGGTGATGTTCAATATAAAACACATTATATTGCATCATGGTAATGCCAAACCACATGCTGCTTTGGCGATTTGTCACAAAATCACAAGGCGAGGTTTGGAATTTCTTTCACACCCACTATACTCCTCAGGTCCCATCTAGCTATTTCTTGTTTATCTCCCAGCAAAAAAAAAATTTAAAGGAGAAAAATTCAAAACCGGAGAATATGTTAACCTAGCACTACTCCAGTTCTTCGCCTCTAAAGACAAGGCATTTTTGAAAAATGGTACTTACAAATTACCATCAAGCTGGCAAGAGTTCATAAGTAACGACGGAAATTATATGATAGTACAATAAATATTATTAAATGTATGAAAAATGTATTATTTATTTTCACTTCACAAATGGACAGAACTTTCTGGGAGATATATTCATTGCCATACAAATTTGCGCACCAAGAAAGGGTTGTCAGAATAAAATGAAATTTTACAAATGTAACTAAAACGTTGATGTAAGTAAGTAATCACAAAATCAAAGCAAAATGATCGTTTACTGTAGGAAAAATTACAAATGAATGGAGGTTTTAGTACCCTGTTGGGTCACCTCTAGCATGAATGCATGATGTGATACGGTCGGGCATTGAGGCATACAAGTCCCGTATGATGTAATGCGGCATCTCGCTCCACGGATGCTGTAAACGCGCCTTTAATTCGACCAAACCCGTAGGCTGTCCAGCTTGCCGACCTAAATAACCCCAGATATGCTCTATAGGTGACAAATCTGAGGATCGAACAAGGCTAGGGAAGGATGGAATTGTAGTGGAAGCTGTCCAGTGAAACCTTTACTGTGTGTGGGTTAGAATTGTCCTGTTGAAAAATAGATCCTGAGAGCTCTTCCATGAGTGGCAACACATGTGGCTGAAGAATGTCACGAACGTACCTTTGGGCTGTTATGATGCCGTGGATCAATATTAGGGGTGACCGTGTATCGTATTCGATGGCACCCCATACCATCACACCAGTTGTGGGAGCAGTGGGCTGCTGTACAGTGAAGGCAGAACTGAGACGTTCGCCACAGGGCCTTCACACACGTACACGATTATCATCACAGCCTAAATTGAAACTGAATTCGTTGCTTAAGGCGACCTGATTCCATTTGGCTGCAGTCTCACTACTCCAAACGGAGACGACGGTGAACGGGTGTCAATGGCACTAAGCGTAATGGGCACCACGATAGCAACTGTCCTTCAGCCAGGCGTCTTGCGATGGTTCGGACTGACACAGAAGCCCGTAGTGAAGATACTACCTGTGAATAGATGGTGGACAATGAGACATTTGGCGCTGTACGTGTGTGTCATATGGTGTGACGGTCTTCTCGACTATAGGTCTGTCGAAGGCGTCCTAAGCCTGGTCACCATGTAACAGACCTCTCTCTTGTCCACTGGTTCCAAAACCTCCTCCCTGTGAAGTCAGAACGGCATAGATGTCGAGCTACTTGTCTAGCTAACCATTCGATTTCCATCATCCCTATGATTCTTCCCCTCTCGAACTCTGACAATTGTCCATTTGTCTCCAACAGCGGCGTAATGGCATTTTTAGTTAAAAAACGTAACCCTGCAACAGATTAAATACACGCAAAAAAGCTCTGCTTACCTGTTTTATAATCCCAGAAGAACGAAGTTCAACACCCTCTGGTGGCATTACGCAGAGCGCAATCACGCTGCATTTCTAATAATTTACACATCTGCCTGACACGTACCTTTATGCCAAGGTTCGTAACAATCCCACTCTTATTTCTTGGTGCGCACATTTTATGGCAACGAGTGTTTGTAAGAAAGTGAGCAGCCTCTCTTCCATTTTCGTATGCAATTAATTTGGAATATGTCTGTGTTTAATGAGCTTTTCTACTTATTTTCTCTTCAACGTTTGAACTCATCCATTCATAACAGGCGCAATTACAGTGATAGGATCTAAACAAGATTAATTTCGAGTGGTTGTTTATTTCGTTATAAATATTAAAAGAAAGTAATGAAAGACGAAGTTGTTTACATTTTCAATCACAATACGTCTTTTTTCTTCTTAATCATATTAATTTTATAAGGTATCGTATAATGTAAGGTGTCTAAAATAACACGGCTAATGCAGGTAATACATTCACTTAGTGGTTTTACCGTTAGTTTCGAAGTTAACCAACAGATGACTCTACTAATTTTATAAGGGAAGAAAAAACTATGTAACGTTGGGTTATTCGCGATTTTCTCTTCACTAACCTCGGAGACTTTAGTAAATTGAATTGCATAAAATTACAACTTCTTCCCAACCCAAATGAAGTGTGATTAGTTAAATTGGATGAAGATAGAAGTGAAGTGAAAAAGAGATAGTGATAGATAAATGAAATAGAATTGAAAGGAAAATGAAGGAAGATAGACGGTAACGTAAGAAGCGAATAATTTAATACGAAGTTAGTTTGTGGTAAGGAGAGTGAGTGGAAGCTATAAAAAAGAAATAGTGATTGCATTGACATGAAAAAGAAGTTATCCGATCACAGCCTGGAAAGCTGCATAGGGTCAGCGAATAGGACAATCATCTCCCCAGTCTTTCACGGACTCGAGTCTTGTTAGATCAGCACATATAAGTACCAAGTTATTATATGAACGTTAGGTTCTGACGTGTATTGGGTATATTCACAGATATAGTAGACAAGGGATTCACCTTTGAATATTCATAGTTCTGAATAAAATAATATGATTATCATCATTTTGTAACTTTCTATTTTTTTGACTATAGGTTCGTGGCAGTTATAAATAAAATTAATAATGGCAGGAGAAGGAAGTAATACGGGAGGTTACAATATTATTTCAAAAAGAAGTGTTTTGCAAAATATTAAATTTGAAGAGCAAAAACCAAAGTTAAAAACAAAATTCTTTTTGAAAACTTCCAAGTGGAAATATAGTACTAATATAGCCACGTATTTTTCATTTTTTCAACTACCTTACCTCTGTCACCATTTGAGTTTGAAATTAGAGTGGCCGTATTACCCTCAAGTACTTACTTTAGTATGTAAAGAAACAAAACACACAACAAAAAACACATTTCTAAAATACAAAAAGCACCTTACTTGATAAAATAAGTCTTTCCTTCACGATCGAAGGCAGCCTCCCAACCATAGGGCAGTCCTAATCCTCCTGAGTCCCAGGATTCCACGGGGGGTAGCCACGACGATGTTTTCGTCTCATGGCTGAAACACAAAAAGAACACACTGTTAGTAAACTATGCTTCTTTTTCATCCTTTCGACAAAAATAACAACTACATTGGTGTTACATGGCCCGAAAAAGTACTCCTCACATGCCGTAAATATCGCAGGCTCATTAAAAGTTCCAGTTACTCGAGATAATAACGGTGTACGACAAGGCTGTAATTAAGATCACAGGGTCAGTTTCCTGAACTTGTTAAAATCCATCGCGATAAGAATCTTTGCAGCTGGTGATGTAGTTGCTGCTTTAGAATATGTCATTTCCAAATTTTGAAGTAAAAAAGAGGGAACACCTTAAAATGTATCATTATGATTCTAAGAAATAATCCATTGTTTTTTTATATTTATATAAAAATACTTTTTATTAAATTATTTATATAATTACTGTAACATTTTCTCTTTACAAAATAAAATAGACATTTTATGAAATTTTTATTCTAATGAAGTAGTAACATGTTAAAAAGATAAGATGATTTTTTTAAAAATAAAATCGTGCGAGAATAACATATAAATAGACGTAAACATAGACTTAAAATAATTGATGTTTCAGTATTTGAATAACTCAGAAAAGAAACAATAATCTAAAGAAATAAAATTAAAGTTAACAAGTTTAACAAACTAGTTGATGAGGAAAAATTCACGGAAGAATTAAAATATTTTTAGATATGTTCTAATTTACATAATGTATTTTGCTTGATCAGAGAGTTAAAGCCTAATTTCTAATTTATGAATGACGATTATTGATCACTTTTATTTTAATCACTTGATGGATATCAATGAAAGCACTAATAACACACACACACACACACACACATCAAGGACAAAAATAAATTTCTCTAATATAAGGATTTCCACAATCAATTTCAATCTAAAAAAAATAAATAAATCTTATTATATTAAAAAAAAATACGTATATATGTAAACCTGGCATGTATCTCCTTGGTTTAAAGTAATCCTCCAATTCAACTTAAAACAAAAGTGTTCAACAAAAAATAATAAATATTTAAATTTAAAGACTTGTTTTCGGTCTACCTATATGTATCATCTTATACAAGAAGTTCGATTTAAATTTACGACAGGAAATGCATTTAAAATTGGTAATAAGTTAAAAGAAAACAGTGATTGTAATTATTTTGGAAATAAGCAAAATTATGTATGTA
This sequence comes from Nephila pilipes, assembly GCA_019974015.1. Taxonomy (NCBI): domain Eukaryota; kingdom Metazoa; phylum Arthropoda; class Arachnida; order Araneae; family Nephilidae; genus Nephila; species Nephila pilipes. The sequence continues at coordinate 297,180 of BMAW01057424.1, read as the reverse complement.
AGCTACTAAAAAATTTTATTATGCTTTTTCTGACTAAGTCATGAGCTCAAAAAACGTCAGTAATTTTATTGAAGTATACATGCGAACATTTGTAATAAGCTTCGTGCTTTTAAAAATTTATATGAATATTTAAAGTAAACAGAGGTATGAAAATTTGATTTTCTACTTTATTGACTCACTCATCATTCTCTCTCTCACACAAACACATTTTCACTCAATCAATCATTCCCTCACGCACTCACTAACTCACCCACTCATAAACGCACGTGTTAACTCACACATTTATTTATCGGCCAGAAACGATATTCAGAAAACACTGTATTTTGAAAAGTGATCGGCTGACCATTTTGTTGCTGACTAAAACAATAAACCCTTGGGTGGCTAATAAGATCCTCTAAGTATGTAAGCATTAGTTTTTTTTTACGGACAATAAAATCTGCAACGCTGAAATTAAAATATAGTGACATGCTTCAGAAACTGAACATAAAAATATATCAATTTTCTCAAATATTGATTATAAAATAGTTGAAGAAATTTATATTCATTCGGCAAAGTATTTAAAGTAAAACAACAGCAACAAAAAAGGATACACTTAAAAGATGAGCTTTAAAATAGTGTTCATTTATTAAGATTTCTAAGCCATTACTACCATTTTTTTTTCTCAAAGCAGTCATTATTCAAAGCAAACAAATAAAAATTCTAAAAAAATAACGAAAGATGTTAGAAGCATAATTTATACGTTAAAAAAACCCTCTCTAATTTCCAGCTATCATTATGAGAGAATTCCCTGTAGGTAAAACTTTCAGCTAAACAGAAAAGTACAAAAAAGCATCTTTTTTCAATTTAACTTGAAATATCTATTTCTCATCCACTCGACAATTTTTCGTAATAAATGATAGCATTATTTTTCAAGTATATGATGAAAGATAGTTCTAAGAAAATTAAAAAAAAAAAAAAAAAAAAAAAACATCCTCCGATTTGCATATCAAAAAGATCATTAAGAAACTTCTTCATTACTCCTATTTTTTCAGATATATATTAGAATATCTGTTAAAATGTCAATAAACTCATGAGTCAAACTTCAAGGGAAGCTACAATATACTCATAAAGAAGTATATTTGGCATAGCAATGTGGGATTGAAAATAAAAAGTATTTCAGGAAAGAAAATAAATGCTGAGGGATTTTTTTAAAAGGTTTTTTTTAATGTCACCTCAAAAGTCATTATGGGGCCACGGTAGCCTAATGGTCATGGTCGCTGACGGCGGTTTTAATCGAGTTGCGGATTCGAGCCTTGATGCCACTTGAGATCCACTGTGTAGTCGGAGCTGATGCATGTTTAATCTGTCGAGGCTCAAAGTCTACCCGGTGGTGTGGTGTAAAAGTTTGGAGAGGAAGGTGCCGGCATCTTCTAGTCAGGTATCTTCCTCGTTACTTGACCAAGATTCAAAATTACGAGATCCGTCACGCCAGTGGCACTCGTATTGCTTCCAGTGTGACGTTAATGAAACCAAACCAACCCGAGATCGGTTTGGTTAGTTAAAGGATGAGAAATATGACAAATAATAATGATAAAGCCCTCGAAATGTGATGCAATGATTTGCGTATATTGGGGGAGCAGATCTCTGTTAACGAGAAGAGGGAATTGTGAATGATTTTCTTTTTGATCCAAACTGGCAACCACATTCACTTAACGACACGATACACCACATATTTCTGGAAGAGATATAACCAGAATGATTTGATAACGTTTGAGTTGCCGTTCAAAATGCAATGTGATTTCAACACGATGGGGATCAGGTCCATTTCGTCATTAATATGCGTTATCACCCCTAAGTCACGTATGACCCTCGATGGATTCAACAAAACTGGCAGTCGCTTGGGCAATACATTCAAATGATTGATCAAGTATCAATTTTTTTTATGTTGACCTCTCAAGGCTCTCATCTACGTGACTCCAATTCACTCTCACGGGGACCTCATCAGAAGCTTCCAATCGCTGCTGCAACTGATAGTGAAACACCTAAACTCTTCAAAACGGTACGTTAATCCCTTACTGGACGCCTCAAGGACTGTATCGATGTAGGTGATTTCTTATTTGATCATATACCGTAATTAATCATAAAAATAGAAAGCCCCCCCCCAATTTTCTCAGCACTCGGCACTTCTTATTTTTCCTGCAACACTTTTCATTTCCAACCACACATTGTCGTACAAAAAAATGTTTCTTTATGCGTATTTTACATTCCTTTAAAATTCGGTTCATGAGTTCAGGGAAACTCTGTTTATTGAAGCTTTAATGAATGCATTTCTTCTCTAGTTGTGATAGACATTGAAATAACGTTTATATATCTAGACACTTTCTTTCTCCAATTATTTTCATGTTAATTTTGATGATAAAATTTTGAAAATGAAACATGAAAAGAATTTAAATTAAAAAAAAAAAGATTAAATTTGCTTTAAGAATCTGTGAACTGATTTATTTTAAGGCAATGAAAATTAAAAATTATAAAAATAATTATAAGATGCGATAATATTTTTTGAGTCTTTTCTCACATAAAAATTGAGACAAAACTGAATGCATAGTTAATCAAAAATACTTCTGATTAAGATTTGTGAATTATTGAAATAAGATCTCAGTTAAAAGCGTATTTTTTTATTGTAGAAGCTGAATAATTTGGATTTAAATTATTTTTCCTACGTAGAATTCTACTTGCAAAATGAAATAATCGAACTATTTTCATTACTTTAGTGTTTGCTATTATGTTTATTTTATAATCATTAGTCATGCTGAACATGGAAACATGACTAATGATTATAAAATAAACATAATTATACGAAGTTTATCTTCACAAATCGAAATAGCTGTATATATTTAGATTTATATGATAAACATTGATTAATTTTTTCTAATAATTTTTTACAATTATTTGGAAAAAGTCTAATTTTTGATCAATATCACATTATAGATACAAATTATCAACTTTATAAACAAACATTGAGTCTTTTAATTGAGATGTTGAACCTAAAAAATGCGAAAAATAATTAGATTACAGTTCTTAATGAAATTAACGAGATTTTTACAAATACAATTTAGAAACTTTTCTCACAAAATAAAAATAAAATTTTCCATCCCGTACTTAATAAACACACTGAACCCCCACGAGATGGGAATTAATGGAATGTGACAAGGAAACAGTAATTACCAAAAAGTAAGGAAAGAAAAATAAGCCATACAGCAAAATAGAATAAAATCAGAAGCAGATCTTCTACATGTTTAACGATTCAGAGCAAAGTAATGCTATTTCTCAGAGCTTCCGGTCGACAATTTGTTCTCCGCTCGCACCCACCCATTGTTTTATCGACTCGTTTTAAAAATTTCAATGAAGACGGATTACAATCCTCAGTGTATGCATGCAAAGCATGTGAGGGATCGATACCTATAGCCCCTCGGACTGCGTAAAAAGTCGATTGAGTTCCGGTAATGGTATCTTCCATTTGACATATTAGAATGGCGGTACTAGTAAGGCAATAAAAAGAGGAATAAAAAAAAACTACATTTAATTGCAAAGTGCTTCAGATAACATTAAGTTTAATGTGTTTTGGGAAAAAAATTTGTTTAATGGTTCAGTACATTTTAACTTTTTATCTATGAAAAAAGTGGAGTGGATTAGAATAATGTTTCCGAAAACATCCATTAGAACATTCTTTGCGAAGTTGAAGAATAAACTGAAATCATGGAACTTAATTCGTGATATGTATTGACTACTAAAATAGTACAGTTTATTTGTGATTTAGAAATCTTTCTTTGGTTTTCATACAAAAAAATCCTTCTTAAAACTGTTGATAATTAATAATCTGTAACTAAGCATAACAAATATGATTAATTTTTAGTAGTTTAAAATATGAAGGATATTCAATACGAAAAAGAACTATCAAAAATAAAAATTCAACCGTGTGTCAATGAAAGGAAATATTCGATGCACTTTGAGGAATTTTAAAACATGTTTTTGAAAATTTTATTAAAAATATAATAAGAAAATAGAATGAAATTTAATACAAAACGTGTTGAAAAACCATACAAGGATTTTAAAAAAAAGAAATACAAAGAATTAAAAAAAATAAATAAGTATAATAACGAATTTAAATTTAAAAACATATATGTATGATTTAAATAATTATTTTCCCATTATTTAATACTACTACCCTATTTACTCAGCTTTTTATAGACTATAATTGTAATTGGTTTATATATATATATATTTCCAAAGCATGCCTTCTTCCCTTTAAATATATAAAAAGTCTGTATAAAAAATAACTATATTGATAAAGAGTCGTGAATAATACATTCAAACAAATTAAGATGGACTAAATCTAAAGTGAAGCATATTATAAACTTTGTTTATCAGTTTGATAACTATACATTCGAAATTTTGACAATTAAACATCATAAAAGTCATTCACATTAATCTACTAAAATATATCTAAATAATTGTTCCAGTTAACGCAACTAAGTGAGAAACCACAACATTAACTCTAAAGATGAAACACGCAAAGTTGATTGAAAACCTGAAATGGGAAGAAATGTTGCATTTGGACTTACGTATAATAATTGTGGAGCAACATGGATCGCAATCACTCCCTCAAGTTGCTGCGGGTGACAGGAGGCAAATACAGTCGCCCAGACAGGATGAGCGGACAGGACGGATGTAGTATTTACTCCGAGGAAGTGTCAAAAAACACGAAGGGAGAAAAAAACGGCACGTGACATGTGCGTGACACCTGGGGCCCAGGGATAAAGCCTCCGCACACCCTCGGAATATACAAGATTCCATTTAAAACATCTAAGACTAACCTTACAAAACTCTTTCAAAGGTATTGAGGTTATTTATAAAAGATATACACGACCATTGAGGAATATATATTTGGAGATTCAAAATAAGGCATTAAATGTATTTTTCTTTAATTAAATATAAATAAACTTTTCAATCGAAATGAAATTAATTCCTATAAAAGAATAACGCTACCTTAAAATCGAAATTCAATGTATGTATATTCAAATTAATACAAAGAAACAGTTTAAATGAATAAATTAAAAATAATAAAGAAACATATATTTATACAGCGTTATATAATAATTAATAATTACAAAAATAAACATATTTGAAATTTTTTAGAGGATAGATTTAAAATTAAAAAAGAAACAATCTGATTTATGCCTAATTGCCTATACAGAAATGAAAAAGTAAAATATCACAAAATTACCAATTAATTAAAACAATTAAGTAAATTAATTTAACAATTTAAGAAATTAAGTAAAACTCAAATTTATCAAAAAAAAAAAAAAAAAGAATACTAGACGTATAAATGATGGCAAGAAAAATAAATTCAAAAATAAAAAAAAGATTTACAAACAGAGATTGAAAAAATCAAAGAGATAAATAGAAAGAAAAGCCATGAAAAAAATGCAATACAGAATTTTAAAATTCTGTAACTGGCAAAAGACAGTAACGGCTGGTTACACTCGTTTTACTGGCCAAACTTTTCCAAATAGAGAATGTTATATAAAAAAATGGTATAAAAACAAAATTTCAAAACATAAAAAGGTACAAAAAAGCGATATATATATATATATATATATATATATACTCTCATATATACATCAATCTTTTTTCGGCACAGTTCCCCTATATACTTTTTTACACGAATTTTTTGTTCTAACAAGATTCCCCCCCCCTAAATATTTAAATACTGTTTTTACCGCCTAATAACACCTCTTTGATTCAGCCACTTGATCTGTGTATTACAGCAGCATTTAAAATGTACTACATAAAGCAAGCGTTTAAATATATTTTAGACTCAGAGGAAGAAAGAAATTTGACTGTTGTGGAAGCATGGAGAAAGTTCAAGATTAAGGAATATATTACACATGCTTCTTTTGTCATGAAACAATTGTGCCAATCGACTTTAAATGCTTATTGGGAAAAAAATTGCAGTATACGTGAAAAGTGGAAGTTTTGTAGTACAAAAATCAGCTGTGTGTTCTGAAATAATAAATCTATCAAATGCTATTGGTGGCGAAGATTTTAACAATATACAAACGACAGACATCGAAGAATTGACGCTAGAAAGCCTCTTGGATAAGAATGATTTGATCGAATTTAAGACAGTTTATGATAATAAAGAAGTCGATAATGACGAAGTCGGTGATTTAGTTCAGCTATTAACAACTGATTTAATTCGCAAGGACTTGAAATTTGCTACAATATGGAACATTTTCTTACTTAAGATCCTCACATACAGCATGCATTAAAATTTAAACCTAATCTTAATTTTTGTGTTGTAGGATACCAAGAATTACGTAAGCAACTTTAGAAGAAATAATTCGATATAAAAACCAACGTTTTTAAAAATAACGTTTTTATATGGTAGCAAAGTATATTAAAGAAAATTATTGAAATATTAGTTAAAACTGTTAGTTATTTTTAACTTTAAAATTTACTTAAAAAGATACATTTGTGAGCATATTAAGAAATTCATAATACTCATAAAATCAAAACATGCATTTGAAAGTTTGTAAGTCATTTTATTAAAAAAAATGGGAACCAGAATTCAGAAAAGGTTTACCTTGACGACAAGGTATTTGTATTTTGCCAAATGTGGCTACTATTCAGTTTCACTGATTTGTACGCTCAGCCAAAAAAAAAAAATCATGAAGTTGGTGCCAATTTTGAAATCGCGCCAAGTGTTTGGGCTAAACTGCAGTTTAACGAAAATATAGTTAAAACTTGTCGCAAAACGTCTAAATATTGCTTGAGAGCATTGGTAGAACGTTCTCAATTTCAGCTCAGCTGACGGTGGGAAGTTGGTTAAATTAACGATCGAATTTGATGACACACACACACACCAAGTGAAATTCAGAAAAACGTTTTAAAAAAAGTCGCTGATAACAGATTTTGTAACAAAAAAAAAACACACACACAGAGGCCGATAATAACGACCGAAACTCTTCAATTAAATCACAGCCGACAGTTGTGCTAGACATATCTGACACATCTACTGATGATAGCATCTTTGATCCAGTTCGTAATAAACGTGCACGCTTGTTATCAAGTAGCGATGAATAGTTGTTAGTTAATAGTTTTATTCCTAATTTCAATTTGAATTCTTATATATTGTATGTAACTATAGACTGAATTTTCACTAATGAAAGTTTTTTTTTGTAACAAAAATGAATTGTTTTGTTTTATAAATATATAATATAGATTTCATTAATACTTTTTTGCACAGTTTTTTTTTGAAAGTATTTGAAGTTTTTTCATATTCCACGATTTTTTAAAGTTGTGAAACATATTCCCAAATTTACCATTCGCTGCATGTATTTTTTTACACGAATTTTTTTTGCACGTTTTTCTGAGAAACGTATCTACCGTGTAAAAAAGAGTTGGGTATATAACACATGGATCAATAAGTTCCGAGACTAACCCAGAGATGGCGCTCGTAGTAAACCAGTAACCAGGTCTTTCTAGACTACTAACCTTTGCTTGAAACGTGTCAAAATTTTAAGTCGATCGGACCAGGAAAAAGGTTTTTTGAAGTGAAGTGAAAAAGGTTTTTTTCCAAGTGGGTGCCGCGATTGCTTTCGATGGAACAAAAACAGCAACGAGTCGATGATTCAGAAAGCTGTTTATCGCTATTTATTCGCAACAAAAAAGATTTCTTGCGAAAAAAAAAAAAAAAAAAAAGAAAGATATATAGATATATATATAGAGAGCATATATAGCCACCGGCACATATACATATAACACATCGATCAATAACCCCGAGTCTAAATTGAAAACAACATTTTTTTTGCAAAAATTTTTATTCATCAACATAACACCTTTTGTTAATCACCTTTAGGTGATGAATCACGTCCAACGCTTTTCCAAATCTTTTTTTTTTTTTTTTTCTGCAAGAAATCTTTTTTGCTAGAATAAATAGCAGATAAACAGCTTTTCTGAATCATCGACTGTTGTGTTTTGTTCCATCTGAGCTAATCGGCACCCACTCTGGAAAAAAAAAACCTTTTTTCACTTCCACTTCAAAAACTTTTCCGGATCCGATCGACTAAAATTTTGACAGTTCTGCTCAAAGCAGTTGTAGTCTAGAAGACCTGGTTACTGGTTCTACATGAGCGCATCTCTGGTTAGTCTCGAACTTATTGATCCATAAGGAGATGTTCATATACTTTTTGACGGTAGATATGTTTCAGAAAAACGTGAAAAAATTCGTGTAAAAAAATACATGAGCGAATGGTAAATTTGGGAATATGTCTACAACTTAAAATCGTGGAATATGAAAAACTTCCAAATACTTTCAAAAAAACTGCAAAAAGTATTAATGAAATCTGCATTTATATTTATAAACAAAACAATTATTTTGTTACAAAAAACTTTCATTAGGAAAATTCAGTCTATAGTTAATATTCAATATATAAGAATTCAAATTGAAATTAGGAATAAAAACTATTAACTAACAATATTCATCAGCTACTTGATACAAAATGCGATCGCGTTTATTACGAACTGATCAAAGATGCCATCATCAGTAGATGTGTCAGATATGTCTAGCACAACGTCGGCTGTGATTTAATTGAAGAGTTTCTGAATGTTACGATCGGCCCTTTGTGTTTTTTGTTACAAAATCTGTTATCAGGACTTTTTAAAACGTTTTTCTGAATTTCACTTGGTGGTGTGGTGTGTGTGTGTGTGTGTGTTTGTGTGGGGATCAAATTTCGATCGTTAATTTAACCAACTTCCCCACGGTAGAGCTGTAAATTGAGAACTGTTCTACCAGCCTAACGCAATATTTAGACGTTTTGCGACAAGTTTTAACCTATATTTTCACAGCAGTTTAGCCCAAACACTTGGCGCGATTTCAAAATTGGCACCAAACTTCATGATTTTTTTTTGCTGAGCGTTCAAATCAGTGAAACTTGAACATGGATAGCCACATTTGGCAAAAATACAAATACATTTGTCGTGGCAGTGGTAAACCTTTTCTGAAGTTCTGGTCCCATTTTTTATACAAAATTTACGCAAACTTTCAAATGTCATAAGTGTACTGATTTTATGATATTATGAATTTTAATATGCTCACAAATGTATCTTTTTATAAATTTTAAAGTTAAAATAACTAACAGTTTTAACTAATATTTTAATACTTATTCTTTTAATATACTTGCACATATAAAACGTTATTTAAACTGTTGGTTTTATATCGAATCTATTTTCTTCTAAGTTGTTACGTAATTTTGGTATCCCACAACACAAAAATTAAGATTAGGTTTAAATTTTAATGGCTGTATGTGAGGATCTTGGGTGAAAATGTTCCATATTGTAGCAAATTCAAGTCCTGCGAATTAAATCAGTTGTTAATAAGCTGAACTAAACCGAATACTTCGTCATTATCGACTTCTTTATTATCATAAACTGTCTTAAATTCATCAAATCATTCTATCCAAGAGGCTTTCTAGCGTCAATTCTTTCTTCGATGTCTGTCGTTTGTATATTGTTAAAATCTTCGCCACCAATAGCATTTGATAGATTTATTTCAGAACACAGCTGATTTTTGTACACAAAACTTCCCATTTTCACGTATACTGCAATTTTTTTTCCCAATAAGCATTTAAAGTCGATTGGACAATTGTTTCAGACAAAAGAAGCATGTGTATATATTCCTTAATCTTGAACTCTTCTCCATGCTTCCACAACAGTCAAATTTCTTTTTCCTCTGAGTCTAAAATATATTTAAACGCTTGCTTTATGTAGTACATGAATGCTGTAATACACAGATCAAGTGGTTGAATCAAAGATGTTATTAGGCGTAAAAACAGTATTTAAATATTTAGGGGAATCTGTTAGAACAAAAATCTGTGTGTATATAGGGGAACTGCTCGAAAAGGACCATGTGGATTGATGTATGTGTATATATAATATATATATATATATATATATATATATATCGCTTTTTTTTTGTACTCTTTTATGTTTTGAAATTTTGTTTTATACCATTTTTTTTTATAACATTCCTCTATTTGAAAGTTTACTAGTAAAACGAGTGTAACTCACTGTTACTGTCTTTTGCAGTTACAGAATGTTCATCTTGTATTGCATTTTTTTTCTATCTTTTCTTTTCATTTATCTCTTTGATTTTTCTAACTTTGTTTGTAAATCTTTTTATTTTTGAATTTATTTTTTGCCATCATTTATAGTCTAGATTCTTTTTTTTTTTGATAAATTTGAGTTTTACTTAATTCTGTTAAATTAATTTAATTTAATTAATTTTAATTAATTGGTAATTTTGTGATATTTTATTCTTTTTCATTTCGTATAGGCAATATAGGTAGCTAAATCAGATTGTTTCTTTTTAATTTTAAATCTATCCTCTAAAAAAATTTCAAATATGTTTATTTTTGTAATTATTAATTATTATATAACGTTGTATAAATATATGTTTCTTTATTATTTTAATTTATTCATTTAAACTGTTTCTTTGTATTAATTTGAATATAATACATTGAATTTCTGATTTTAAGGTAAGTTATTCTTTTATATAGAATTACTTCATTTGATTGAAAAGTTTTATATTTAATTAAAGAAAATACATTTAATGCCTTATTTTGAATCTCCAAATATATCCTCAATGGTCGTGTATATTTTTATAAATAACCCAATACCTTTGAAAGAGTTTTGTAAGGTTAGTCTTAGATGTTTTAAATGGAATCTTGTAGTATCCTGAGGGTGTGCGGAGGTTTTATCCTTGGGGCCCCAGGTGTCACGCACATGTCACGTGCCGTTTTTTCTCCCTTCGTTTTTTGACACTTCCTCGGAGTAAATACTACATCCGTCCTGTCGACTCATCCTGTCTGCAAGACTGTATTAGCACCGAACGAAGTACAACAG
>BMAW01057424.1:211522-286211 GCA_019974015.1 Nephila pilipes | reverse complement strand
ATGTATGTATATATATAATCATATTAATACGCATGCTTATTAAATAAATATTGCCTTCAAAAATAATTTTAAGCTTAAAAATTTGATAAAACGTTATCAAAATTATTAAATTTTTGGCAATTATTGTACTCAGTGCAAATAATACATTATTTGTAACAATTTTTCACAAAAAAATAAAATATTTAACAGCTTTTTTAAAAATAAATTTTTATTTTAATAAAAATTCACGCGATTGTGTGTCAAAAAATTACCATTCGTTGTATTAAGTTGTAATGATATTTTTACACCTGTATTTTTCCACACAATAAGGCTCCCGTCTACCCGCCATTTTGATTTCGTGGATGTAATGCTAATCGTATGGAATTTCGACTTTAATTCTCACACCTTTACTATTTTATCTATTTGAATGCAATAAAGTGCGTCCGAAAGAGCAAAAAATATTGAATGCTTCTGTGAAATTACTTTTTTCCTCCAATTTTCAAAAATATTTTTTAAACGCCGGAAAACTCACAAACGAATCATTAAAATAAGAATACAAATATTTTTAAGTGGTAAGTTATTTTTGAATTTCATACTTAAATAACAATTAAGAAATTGCGAAAACCATAATTGTTTTATAGATAACTTACCACTTGTTTTTTAGATAGAATATTTAAGCAACATTCAAGCAACTACATGTGTAAGTATACATAATTCGTAATAAATTCTAGCTATAACGCAAAATTCCGATAAAAAAATTGGTATAATTGTATTTTATTCTACGGAATTCAACATCATTTTTGAGTAAATAAAAATGCCCCGCCTCGCAATTGCTAAAAATCAATGGCCGAACTAAATATAGATTAGACGAACATTGTTTTCTTTCGTTACGATTATGAAAGGCTTCATTTCCGATCGACTTCTTTAGAAATGTATTTCATCCGCGCATGCGCAGTCTCGGTATAAAAATAAAAACGCTTATGAGAAAAACTAAAATAGAGCTTGATTCCCCCCCGTCAAGATAACATCAGTGATGTTACTAAATAATTATAGAACGAACTATTTTCCGGTTTACATATGCAAAAGGCTTTGCAATTTAAGAAAGTTGCTTCATTTTTAAATCTGATTTTGAAACTGCTTATTTAAATTAAGTGTTAATCAAGTGTTCAACATATTAATTTATTTTATGTAGTAACTATGCATCCAATAGTTCCTACGTGAAATAAATTACTTATAATCGTATCAAACTCGTTAAACATAACTTGGTTTATTATAATTCTTCAAAAATGAAAGCTAAACATTAAAAATGTATATTGCATGCAATTATTGTTTTTAATAAATATACTTATAAATCGTTTCAAAATCCTTCAGCATTTTCTTTTCAAATCACAGATGGTTCCATAAAATAAAAATTACGTTATACATTTTCAAGTATCTTGCACATATTTTTAAATACAGCAAAAAATAACGATTTCTTTTTGGTTTAACATCAACAAAAAAAGTTAGAAATACAAGAAAAATTTATTATCGAATTTAATTTTTCAGCGTAAGAAAAATAGAGAAAAAAAAAAGAGTCAAATTTTAAAGCTTAATGATAACCAGGAAACAATAATAATAACTTACGGCTTCACTTCATGGGAAAGAATTGGACATAAACTCTGTATATTTTATCAGATTGAAAAATGCTCCAACATTAATACTTAATTTTGACTTCATATCCCAAATAGAGTATCGGATTTTTTTATAAGTCCCCTTTTTGTTGGAATGAATACATTTATATATGCAATACTTCATTTCGTATATTGTACTGGTAAACTGATGCTTAAGTTTATTTGTAAAAACGTAAAATGGCGTACTTACGAAAAATTTTAAGAATACAATGTGATAAAAGAATAAATGCAATATAATCACACAAATTTATTTTAATATTGAAATATTTTTCTTCCAACTGAAAACGTGTTCCAAGTTTTGTTCCAACTTCATGACATGAGACGAAGACAGCCTTAAAGCACACAACACGTCAAACCGCATTATTTCCCTTTTTCATATGTTTGCTCGGCAGCTGATGTTTTCCAACTAAGATTATTTTTCTTGCCAAACATCAACAGAAGGTCTTCCTGGATCTTTTTGGCGAGATGGTTATTATCGTGTAAGGGACGGTAAAGGGTGGAGGCTGTTATCCGTCATCGATCAAAAATGACAGGAATCACCATTTATCAGGGCAGTGATGCCATGCATTCGGACATCCATCACTGGACATACTCGTTAGCCATCTTCCGTGTAATTTTCCTCTTTATTCAATTGGTGACAAATTGGAAAAGTTTCTGCTTTAACCCTAGGAGTGCTGGCGGAAGATATGTGGCTTTGTTGATCTACGAGATGGGCTCTGTGTGAGAATCTTGGCAGGTTTTTCTTATGATTGTTTGGGCTTAGAAAGGATTTCGGGAGCAGACTGTTATTTGGCTCCTTCGGGAAGTTGATTCACACAAGATATGCAAGACATATCAAATAGTACTATTAATACATACGCACTCAATCGCTGATTCTTTTCATATACCGCACATATGAGATGTTTTTTTTCCTCCTTGAGTTATGGCGAGAAATATAATCAATAAATTCATGAAAATAAGATCTTTTGATGAAAGCATTTATTTAATCCATATATAGTCAAAAGTCAGTCAGAGTAAATAAATATTGAAAAAAATGGCTAATTCTTAGTGTATAGGAATAAAAATAATCAATGATTTTAATTAAATTGAAATTATAAGTATATACTCGTTATTATAATTACATGTCTACGTACTTGACGTATTACCAATTTAATGATAGACGAATTATAGAAAGTTTGAATAAGACATTTATTTTTCAGGCTTCTAATTTTTCTTCAATATCTGAACAATGCTTTAATACATTACCATAAAATGAAAAGACTCATTAATTTTTTTGGTAAAAGGAAACTTTAAAAATAGTCATAATTTTTTATTAAATAACAAAAAAAAAAAAAAAAAAAAAAAAAAAAATAAAAATTTTTTTTTTTAGAAAAAAAAAAATTTTAAAAAAAAAAAAATTTTTTATAAAAAAAAAAAAAAAAAAAAAAAAAGAACGCGATACTTTTTAATTTGTGAGAAAACCAATATTTTACTTTACCAATATTTTACTGAAAAAAAATGAGAATTTCAAAAAAATGGAAGATAACACAGAATTTAATGAGAGATTAGCACTAAACACTTCTAATAACACTGGAGAGATAAACGAATAAAACTAAATATGAGTTGCGTAGCAGGAAGCAATTATTTTATGAATGAAAAAATTTAAATAAAGAAAATTTTCAAATAAAATAATAATGTTTGCGAAATTCAATTTTTTTTTTTTTACGAATTATAAAATGATTATAAAACAAGCAAAGAAATAACACTACATCTAATTTAAAATAACAGAAGCTAACAAGTAAATAACGCCAAAAAATACTACAAAATTATGCATTAACACAGAATCTATATTAAATGAAAGAACGATTACATTTTAAAAAAAAAAATTCAAATTTTCTTTTTCTGTTCAAACCTCACCATTTTTAAAGGCACTGGGTAACTTTTTGAAATAAAAGCAAGGAACGCTCTATGACAGTTAATAAAACAGATTACCTAATAAGAATACCGAAATGGTGCGATACCATATGGCAAAAATCCCATTGATAAATGTCTTCGAGATAATCCAACCCAAAACGTAATCGTTAAAGTAGAAATTAAATGGAAATTCTCATTCGACCGCACTTTAATGTGAATCATTTATCACAATTTCTGACAGAGAAAATTCTAAAAGACATTGATTTTTACCAAGTTCAGAGTTTTATGAATGAAGAAAATGCAGAGCCTAATCAATACTCCATTAATTTTTCGGAGGAAAAGAACTTTATTTTTTAAAAAAAGTAAATAAAGTATCCGAAAGATGAAATATTTAGTTAGTATTCGTCTAAGCTATAATAAGTTAGGATAATATGACAGTTCAGTAGTTTTATGCAGGATTCATATCCTTATAATCACATATATATCTAGTAATATTACATGTTAAAAATATTTTAAAAATGTGACATAAAACTTGATTTATGAATAGAATTGAGAAATTTGAATCTTTAATGGTAAAAAAAATGATATTTTAAAAACAGCTTCTACGATGAAGATAACAATCATGGATAAAAATCTGCTTTAAAAAATTGCTTCTTCGTTGAAGATAACAACTAAAGATAAAATATTTTTTTGAATTAAAACCATTATGTAACGGAAAGAAATTTCACACTCTTGTCTATAAATCTTCTAGAAAAAATAGTATTTTTTCAATATTATAATATTTTGTTCATCTTTGTCTTAACTCTAAAACTATTTAGTAACTGTAAATGACATTATTTCTTTTCTGAAGACATGACTAGGAATACTCCTAAGATTTCTGATTATTATTTCAGGTAGTATGATTTATTTGAAATCAAAACGTTTATTAATGAACAATAATACAAATGCTTTAAAACGGATATTTCGTGTTCTTGAAAAATAAATATAAAATAATTATAAGATATTTATTTAAAACAATGACAGGAGCAACACTTTTCATACACTTACATTGCATGGTTATATGATTATTAATTTAAAGTAATTAATTTTTAATATTAACGAATTAAAATTTAAAAAAAATAAAAAAATGATGACAAAATTAATCACATATACTTATATATTCCCCTCCCCCCAATCTCCTTTAAGTTGAATTTTCTGAAGAAGTTAAATTTATCTAAATTTTAGCCCACAATTTCGTATTTCACATCCTCATTCCGTTTTCTAATTGTGAAAGTAATATCAAATAAATATACGTTTCATGAAAGAAATAAAGTGACCATAGATTTTTAAAAGTCTCTTACCCAATATCCTCCAAATAAGTGAAATATAATTAAGGGAATTTTAGATTCCAATATTATACGTTTAAATAAAAAAAAACACTTTAAATTAAAACTTCCTTTAAGTACTTTCCCCCTGAATCATACCGGAAACGAAACGTTTTACCATAGTACGATTATTATTGCTTTATCTAAAAAATATAAGTATATTAAGGGAATTTTCAATGATGTAGTAAAACATTTATAATCAAATGTGAAAAAAGAACGATATTTGTTTAAGCAAATTTGTATCTCATTTGTTAATTTGATGTTAGAAGTTGCAACTTCTCTTTAGTTCTTTAACATGAGCGATGATACGGTTAATAACAGAGATATATTTTTATAATTTGCATAATCATTGTTCAAACAAGTTTCGAAATCAGAATTTGAGAATAACTTTTTTTTTCTTTTCTACAGAGACAAACTAAAGAATCATGCAAATTTCCTATCTTTTTTTAGAAATACATTGAAAATTCACCGACTCCATTTCCCCGTTCTCTCTTTTTTATCACAATACGTGATGACAAAGCCAAGATAGAGATAAATTCTTAAAGACAAAAATTTGCAAAAGTGATACGCAATTCCTAACGCGACAAAAGCAAACATCACCACATTCAGTCACCTTCCAATCGAGCAGCTAGTTGATATGGTAAATTATGCATTATTCCCAGGCACGGGTGGCCCAAATTTTTATCTCTCACGAACGTTCACCTCAGAAGAAGAGCGTTAAAAAAGACCTCAACCTAAAATGTCTCGGATCACAAAGATAAAGCCGCCAATAACCTTCCATCACACGAGAGGTCTTTCTCATATCAAGACCAGGCTTAAATTCTTTCTAGCAAAGATATCTCACCGATACATCACAGGAGGCTGGTGTGTCATTCGAAATATCGAGAAAGAAAAAAATGTGGAAATAATATAAAAAAAGAGGAAAGATGCCTTTTACTTCTAGCTGACATAGTGCTTACTTTAAGTCACGCACTAGGATATGGCAACACTGTAAGGATTCGCATCTTTATTTTCACATTCGTACCGGAATTCGATTTTTTTGGTTGTTTTCTCCCAGTGATGTAGAATTGCAAAGTATATAGGGAAATTGTTGACTTTTCATGAATGCTATCGATATTCAGTAGAAAGTGATTCGAGAGTTCAGAGAGGGAGAATTCTCTTCTCTAGTTGCTTTTTGGCTATAACCAAATGCAAATTTTCTGACATATTGCAAATAAAATATTCAACAATAATGCACACAACATAATATTAGAAATAAAGTGATGCTTCCTATACTATATTTGACGATATACTTATGCTATATTGTCAAGTTAGTTTCATTCAATAATTCAAATTTTACGCTTGGGATTCACTTTAAGAAATTTTTTCTTTTAAATTCTACTGTATGTTTCTATTCTTGGAATTTCAATATAAGAGAAAAATCGAAACTGTAGAAAAATGTAACAGTAAAATAAAAATATAAAAACATACATTTGTATTTTTATATATATTTTGTGATTAATGTACACACTAAAAATTATAATTAACTACTTAGCAAGCCTGCTTAACTTTTTTTTCACAAAAACTCACGTATCAGTAATAGTAATCCAGTACTAGTATATGCACACACATCAAAATAAGTACCAAACATAAAAAGGGCAATACAAAGTTACATCAAAAACAAAAATAGAACACATTAACAGAAAACTGAACATTAAGACATTTGGCAGAAAAATAGATACTAATGAAAATAATTTGTTTTGTTCGAGATATTTTGTTGAAATTTCTTGGTCATTAAATAAATATTTAAAAGCAGATTAAAAAGAAAAAGACCCAAGGAACAGAAATTGCTAATTATTAAATTCTGATACGTAACAAAGCTAAAAATAGAAATAATCTAAAAGAAATGAAAGTATTTTTTTTTCTTTCATTTTATGATTTCTAATGTAACCATTTGCATATTCACTGAGTAATCAGAATGAAATTAATGATATTGTAACTGTTTCTGACATAAAAATAAAATGGCACTTAAAAAGTAATTGGTAGAAGTTAAGGAAAATATTTTTTTTTTTCAATTCACTCTGAAATTATTTTGCAACATCGATATTTTTTCTCTGGAGAGTTAAATAATTTCTGTTTCTAACTAACTGCAACAAATGTAAGATGAACAAAATGTACAATGGTTTTGTATAAAACAAAAGCATGTAAACAAAATTTACATTTTAATAATGCATGACGCATAATTAAACATCTTTAACCTCTCTAGAAATTGAGGAAATGTTTATATATACATATATGTTTCAAGTACAATTAACATAACCTAGAAAATTTAAATTGCTCCTTTCAATTCTCTTTCGTACATCTATAACAAAATGAAATGAATATTATTGTTCAAACGAAAACGTTTTGCTACATAACTGTTTGATATTTCAATATCTAAATAACCATTAATACTAAAAATATTTTACAGCAACTCCTAACGACATAGTTTTTGTACATGCGAATGCAGAGTATAAACGCAATTTGATTAGCACATAAATATACAATCTTTGAGAAATACCGACAAAATTTATTTAAAAAACTATTATTTTAGAAATATTTATTTGTAAAGTAATGTAACTAAGAAAATTATTCGTGATCACGCTTCTTTCAGTCACGTGATTCAAATACAGGCCAAATAGAATCCTTTCCTGTGAATATACATATATTTAAATGTCGAACCAAAATTGTCTTATTTTAGAATGGAAATTAGCTTAGAATTCCTTTATCTCCAGTAGATTCCTTATTCAAGTCTTAAAGTCACGAATACAAGCCGAAATTCTTGAAAATAGTAAAACTATAATAGTACATTTATTTCCTTAAAATATACATAATGTCAGATATACACTTCGAACATTAATACCCCTTCCATGAACTAAAAATTCAAATTCCAGTATTATTTTTTTCTTATAAGAAGCGAAAAGGTATTTTACTAAAACTTCTTTTTTTGCGAAATTATTTGATAATTTAAAAGTCACGTATACAAAACTAGAATACATCGAAACAGTAGAACTACAGAATGAAGCTACCTCCTTATAAACTAAAAAATAGTAATTCTACTCCAGTTCCACTACTTCGAGGCAAGTTCTCTCTTGACGTGATTAAAAATTCGGAAACATGAACTGTATATAAAGAATGTGACAGTCGTCAATTCAAACAAATCTTCATTCTTTCTCTCGCATTGCTACTCTTTCCCTTCCAGTGGTTCTCCTCTTCGTCCCTGCCGAAGGACGCCTTAGATAGAGTAGAAAATGTATTATCTGCGAAATCTAATATATTCAGATCATGTAAAGCCTCTTTACTTCTAAATCTAAAGCGAAACTTTTCGGAGCGGGCTGATTTTATTCTTTACAAAGTGACATGTCATCAGAATTTTAAATTGCTTCCAGCAGCCATTTTATTATCAGAAGCGGTTTGGATGGAAAGTGCGTTTCACAATTGAAACGGATTTATGATTAATTGCAAAGTAGAGTATAATTCATGGCTCGTAGTTAAGAAAAGAAACAAGTTCATTAAGCTTTCAAATATTATTCATCCCATTTTCGGATCATCGTTTCTTTCTAATCTATTCATAAAGTATTATTTACAAATTTAAAGTTATCTGTAAATAGAGAAATTTCAATTACCTTTATATAAATACATGTTTATGTTAGGCTAACTGCTTCAACACAGTTTTGATTAATCAAAAAACTAAACAAAAGAATCGAGTTTAATTCTTATAAAATTTAGATGTTTTACATTTATTTAATAAAATCAGAATAATGAATAAAAAATTAGTCAACCATAACCAAAATATGAGTTACTTTTTATTTCAAAAGAACTTCTGTTTGAGAATTAATCACGACTATGTCAATCAAATAAAAATACTGTAATGTAGAGAATAGGATAAATGAGATGCGTTTATAAACGGCAGTGAATTTAATAATGGAAGTTGTGATAAAGGGAATGATAGGAAGTTTACAACGAATGAATTAGACGTGTGCCTATGCTGATAAGAATAAGAGATTTCAACGGATGGTATTTTCGCTACATCGGGGTAAATTTTTCTATCCCGTTGAGGGGAAGTGTGTTGACCTTGGAGTCCCGGCGGCTTTTTGAACCCTTGACAATTGGATCAGAAGAAAAGTTGATCGTTCGTGTTTTGCTGCATTCTAATCAACTAGGCTAAAAAGAGATCATCTTTTGAGCTATTTTTATGGCGTTTTACCTTCTGGCGTTGCTGTTGGAGAGAAACGTCACAAGATATAGGATTCGAATTTAGTGAGAAGTAAGGATACGTATACAGACAGTGAGTCAGTCCGCTTATAAATTCCACCACTGACTCGGACACGATTAGACAACGACAGTTAAGTACCTTCTCGTGTAAGTTGTGTGTTGCGATTAATCCACGATGGTGATGACAAGTATTTTGAGTGTTAATTATTATAAAGGAAGAATAACAAATTTGAGCTCAAGATTAACTTGTTTCATTACTTAATTTTTGTGACTGTTTTAAACACTGATTAATAATGGCATTATTAAGGGAAGAATATGATCCCGGGGCTTTTCAAATTTTGTTTTAGATTACGTCATTTAAAAACTTTTTGATTTTGTTGCGGTATATACTGATATACTATACAATATAGCACTTCCGCTATAATCAGACAATTCACCTATCCATCACTGCCAGTAATTCGGTGTCTGCGACTTTTATTAACGTCCCACTCAGAAGCAACACGAGGGTTGATGGCGATGCACCTCGTAATTTTGAACCTTGGTCAAGTGATGAGGGCGACACCTGAACTGGTGGCACCTCCGCTCCATACTTCCACACCACGTCAATGAGAGGACTTGGAACCTCGTCCAGATTTAACGTACATCAGTTCCGCTACACGGAGGATCTTAAGTGGTTTCAGGACTCGAGCCTACGACTCGATGAGACACTGGCCGCAAGCCCGCGACCATGACCGCAATGCTACCACGGGTACTGCCAGTAATACGGCGTTTTAACATAGGAAAAGTATTGCACAGAAATTTTTTTTCCTTGTATATCAATAAAATGATGTAAAACAATATAAAATATTAATTTTGTAGTTTTGGTTATTTCGTGTGTTTGATTACTATATTAAACTTTATACAGTATTACACAATTTTTTGCTGTTTAAATCGTTATTAATAGTGATTTTCCAGTAATCCAACAGTATTCCGGTCCGATATCTGCCGGACAATCGGGAGAGTACTGCATTTGTATTATACCTCAAGGAACTATTTTATTTGTTTAGTAAAAAAAAAAAAAGGAATTTTGAATTGGGTTTTCTCATGTAAATAATTCCATTCTATATTTTACAGAAGTTGAACATTTATTCTTAAAATAGAACGTTTCGAAAAGATAAGAGCCAGTTATGAAGGCGATCATTGACAAAAAAAAAGTGAGTGTAACTTTCTTTTGAAATCAGCTAGGTCCAAAGAACAAAATGAAGAAAACATTTCTGCAGAAAACTGCCATCAGCACAAGTTAATGAGCCATAAAATCAATAATTCCTTAAATCACAGGTAACAAAGCTATTCAATCGATGGAACGCATTTCTGATCTTAATTTAACCCACTCGAAATGACTTCTTGAAACAATACTCTCGAGATATAGAGTCGAGGATTTCCGAAATATTCTCGTGATAAAATTCAATAAAAGACAATGATAGAGTTTTAAATGGATCAAGTCTTTGAAAATGACTTTCGAGAATTTCGAACAAAGTGGAAAATGAAAATAAAACTCTAGGTAAGTTTCTGCTCAGATTCTAGAAATGTGTGTGGTTATAGTAGTTCAAAGAGAAGAATGTCCTTATAAGACACATAAAATCCCCCCAGCAGTTGAAGATTGACGCACATATCCAGTTCTCTTACATTTTATATCTATAACACTTTCTTTAAATATCTTTATTACTGAAAATAAGAAATTATGTTTTACATATGTTAAATTGCAATGTCTTTCAAATTCTGTAAATAAGCGATAAGCATGTATGCCAGAAATTTATATATTTTTTAATTAGAAAAACAATAATTATGATAAAATTGACGCAAAATCACTCATTTAATTTATAAGAAAAATGAAACAGAGCATTGATATATCAATTTAATGAAGTTTACAGCAATTGTCTCAATTTGCTTCATGAGTATTATAAAAAAAATGATTCACTACAAACGTTTTTAATGAAGTGAATAAGCAATAAACATTATTTTCATCGTTTCGAATAATATTATAGTTAAAGGTTACACATTTCGTAAAATACAGGCTAATAATGGATAAAAGCAATTTACAATATGATAAAATCACGAAGAATGCAAACAGAAGCTATTACACATATTAATGAAGTAATTATGAAATTATTTTACAAGTGATAATTTTATCATCGACAAACCGACAATTTCATAATTTATATATGGATAGTTAGCCCCAATATGGATAATTAGTTTCAACGAAAGGAATGAAAATTACAGATCATGTAGTTTTTCAAAATCTATTTATTAAAATTACTTCATCATGGGAGTTCAGATTAAATAAACAGCTGAGATCTACACTATTTCTTTAATATATCTTCGTATAAAAACAGATAAATAACTTTATCCACATGTAAATTACAGTTGAAATAGTACTACTCACATTTTATCTTCCAATGTTCATGTATTTTAAATGTATAATTGTGTAATTCAATAAGGTTTTAGCTCCATTCCATGACTCAGGAAGGCATATTATTTATCCAACAACATTTCAAACGACTCGCGGAGCGCAAAACATAATAATAAGCCATCTAATAATTGCGAACACTGCAATTAAAAGTTAAATCGTCCGACTCAAAAGAGAGCGGGGAATAATTCTGCTACTGGAAACTTTAATTTACGCCATTGCACCTCCTCGTCTCTTCATTAGCAAGACTCTGTTACCCAAGAATAAATCCCAGGATCCGAAAGATCTGGAACTCGAAGCTTCTTAATGAGTTATTTGAAGCGATAGCCTTGCATAAAAGCCCCGAGCTGAGCTCTTGTTTCCCTGTATTTAATTCACTGACTTACGGATCCTTGGAAGAGATCTACGCAGACAGTGGGTAACTGGAGAATACGGCCCGAAGCGTTTAAGTGCATCGGAGACATAGCGTGCGATTATTGGAGACTGTTTGATGATGGGTGAATATTATGTTACTTGGGATTTAACAATAATATACAGGCTAATTTTGAATTTTTATTTCGCAGATATAAAGCAGTTAGTGAAAAATTATTAAATTGAAAATATTTTCGACATAAAGGATAAGGATGGTATGGGTTTAAATACGTAGTTTCATTTTAAGTGCAACACTTTTATATTTTAAATAAAATTACAAATGCACAAATAAGAATTCATTCAATTCAGATAGGCAAATGTAGTGAATAAACATATGCTTCGTGTCATTCACTCGAAAAAATATGGCGAAAGAGTCTAAATTTTTTTGATAATTTGCATAACTAAATAAAATTCGAGAAACTAAGTTTCATATATTAAGTTTTTTACATATTATATTGGGTTGATTTTATTCTAAACGAATGTTGCAAATGTAATGGCTCATTTTAAAGATGATAAAAAAAAGAAAATAATATTTAAAAGACAGAGTAATGTACAGATTGATTGAATGGCTTTATTATCTTCGTAGAAGCAACATGAGGTCAACTGGAAACGGACCTCGTAATTTTGATCAAGTGATGAGGACGACACCCGAGCTAAAACATCTTTCTCCTAACTTCTACTCCTCGCCAACATAAGGATTTTGTGAGCTTCGACAGATTTAATGTGCATCAGCCTCGGCTACACGGCGAGTTTTTCGTGGAATCAAGGCTCGAAACCAGGACTCGACGAGAAACCGTCGTCCATGAGAATATTTGGTTAGAAATTCATTATTTAACATAGAACAATCCCAAATACTTCGTATAATGAGACTCTATTGAGAAATCAAGTCGATTTTCTCACATTCTTGTAAACTTCTGAAAAAGAATAACTGCGATTAGAATAGATTAAAAGTATCCGAATGCGTTTTTGTCCTATATCATTTAAACATTATAAAGCCTTTTTCTAGTTTATAAACTGCAAAAAGCATTTTAAATCTGATGTAGAAAAGGTTCTTTTCATATTTTTCCACCAAAAGAACTTTAATAAATTTATTCACTTAACGGCTTGCTGCTCCACATAAGAAAGTATCCCCCTGGTGCACTTTATCAATCTTTCTCGTGGACTCCTTCATATCCAACCACATCTAAAGCGCATCTATTTTGCCGAAAACAAGCACAATGATACAAGAAAGAAAAATGATTCATGACATCCACTAAGTTACGGAAAAGTGGAAAAAAAATCTGTGGACAAGAGAGGAAAGTTTATCTTACTGATTCACGCACAGTTACACAAGTAGAGGTATTTAAAAGATAACGCTCCGTAGTAGAGATAAGAGCGTTTAAATTTTCAGAGAAATGGCCCAGTAATTAAGATAGGTTCCACTGGGGGAAGGTAGACCCATTTGACTGCATCGCAAATGAATCTGGCTCGATTACCAGGAGAGATGCTGGAATGACTAACTTAAGAACAACGTAAATAGCAAGCGCAACGATGTTGAGAGCAATTTTGTGCTTTGCATGAGAGATTTACGTAATGTCATACTTTTTGCAAGTAATTATATTGTGGAATTGTAAATAGTCATAAGTATGGAAAAATAAATGAGTAGAAGGTGATTTTGTGTTTAAAAGGACGGTGTTAACAATGCGGGGATTAAGTAAAAAGACTAAAGTGTATTAAATTTTAAATTACCTAGCATCAGTGATTCTACTTTAATATTTTCATGAAGCAGTTTAATAACGACTAATTAAAAATGAAAAAAGTTAATAAAAATAAAATAAAAATAATTTTTTTTCCAGAAAATTCCATCATGATTTGCTAAACATTTAATTAATAGGTAATGTATAACCAGACAAAATATTAAGGAATGATGTTATTTTATGCAAATGTGTGAAATAAATTTTTAGGAAGATAAAAATTCAATTTTTAATGCTTAAAATTTCAAAATAAAAAAATGCTTGGCTACTATTAAAAAAACAAAACTTGAATCTAATATTGCGAGTGAGAAATGTAATTATTCTTTTTAGTGATATATAGAGAAAACAATTGTAGGATAATAACCTAACTAATTTTTAGATCGCTTGTACTTTCGATCATCACTGACGTTAAAATTCAAATTACTAAATATTTTAGACAAATTAAAAACTCTACAAAAAATAACTTAACATATCAATAAATTTTGGCAAAAACACCATGGTCATCATATCGCCTGTATCCTCAAAGCACGCAAGAGGTTTTCACTGCTTTGTTCAGAAGCATGGCAAACGTTCAAGTTGAAGTCAATTCGAGCAACGATTTTCCCTTTTATTTATATCAGCTCGCGAGTATTCATAAAAAAAAAAAAAAAAAAAAAAAAAAAGACAGGAAACAAATTATACACAGCCTCAAAAGATGCGAAAAAAAAATCCTCACTCTCTCTTTCGTGATACTGAAAAAAAATAATAAAAATCACTCAGAAATATTTATATATTAAAGAAATAGGCTAAAACAAATTCCTCCAAAAATACCACATCGGTAGAATTAAATAAAAATATCAAGAACTTTTTAAATAAGATTAATTTATAAGATTTCCAGAATATAATTTGTTCTTCTGAATATTTAAACATTGTTTGGCATTTATAATGGCTAAAAAATCTGTACATACAAATCGATGTTGGTACGTAAACTTCCCAGCATATCTAAACACTTTCTGTAAAGCACACTATCCTGCAATATCTTATCTTAGGCAGGGTAAAGTATTTTACCAGAAATAAATATAAAACGAGTTATTACACAAAAATAAAATACAAAATTATGTAATACATATGCATGCATACATTTATGTAATACATACACATCTTATCGCATTTATTTCATTAAGAGTCACATTTAAACAATTTTAACACACATCCCACAATATGCTGCAGATTACATGTTCATTTAAGAGAATAAAACTGTTAATCAACAGAATTTTTGAATAAATATATTTATCATTAAAGTAACTGTCAAATCTTTTTTAATACACAAAAGCAGATAAAATACAGAATGTAATTAGAATCGTTATGTGGAGTAAGGAATAACAAGTACTTAGAAATTTAAAAACTCTTTTCTTAAAAGTACAGAAAATGTATTATTCTCAAATCACAAATTCGAAAAAGTCACAAATGAAATTTTCTGAAAGAAAAGCAAATATTTATTTAAAAAGCAAAAAAAAAAAAACCCTTTTATATAATAGTAAAAAAGGAAACATGAGGTAAAAAACTGACAATCGTAAAATGACTTCCGTGACTTTTAGGAAATTTCAACATTATGCTAATATAATAAAATTATAAAGAACACATTTGTGCACAGTTTTATGTATGATTCGAAATTAATTTGATTTGGATATTAAAAATAAATAACCAAAACTTCCTTTGTCACAGACAGAAAAGTTTTTTTTTTAAGTTTTTACAATTTAGACATTGTTTTTTTTTATTTTTGGAATTCCCCCCCCCCAACGTTACAATTTTAATTTATATATATTTTTTGTTCATAAAAGAATTCTATTCAATAAATTTCCATCTTTGGAAATAATAGAATTCTGGATTGAAAGAAATATTTCACAATTTTATTGGAATTTAATTTTTTCTTCTATCTTCGAACACGAATTCTGCTTCAAGTAAAATTCGGTGTAAAAAACAAAATTAGAAGACATGTAACATACACAAGGAGTACACACAATTGCAAAAAAAATAACTTATTTGATAAAACGAAGTGTGTGAATCCAAACAGACAACAAAATATTATTTCAAAATATGTCCAGCGCTTGTTATTGATTTCATTTGTCCTTGATGTGTGAAGTTGCTCTATTTATAGAATATATAAGGGTACATGCTGTGATAAAGATTTGAGAATAATAGACAGAAATTATATAGTAATCATAAAGGCTAACCATGTTTCATAAAATGATATATAAATTATTACATATATATTTACTATTAGTAAGTGTTTTAACGCATTCATATACGTTTATCTGCTCATCTTTTTTATGATCATAACGTATTAGTATATCTATACAATCATTTGAGCTCATAAATATATTTATAGACAAAAATAACTCTAATTTGTATTCATGAGAAACTATACTCTTAAATTGTGTAACATAACGTACTGATTGAGTAATTTTTATTACCTAAAACAGCAGAGTATATAGCATTGAAATAAAACATCAATAATTTTGCTTTTTTAAACACCACTCATTTTTTACAATATATTTATGATATACATTTTAAATTGACTAAATATTATAGCTTTAAAAATAAATTAAAATTAATACGTCTTAATACTGAGGACTAATTAAAAGGAAATCAACGACTACTGAAATTATTAATTTATTTCCCAGCTTTTGGTTAATATAGATCTTTTTTCCTTCAGGAATTAAATTATAAAGTTTTCTCACAGATAGTAAAAATCGTTGAACGTTTCCAAAAACAAAAACCAATTAGGTCACAAAATATTAAAATAAGACGAATGCTTAAAACGAATAAATAGTGAAGATATATTCTTGAAGTGAGTCTTCTCACGCAGTCATGTTAGCAATTACTTATCCTGAAACAAGCAATCGTTTTTTGAGGACCGAATTCTTAGAATTTATTGCGTACACTCTCAGCACGAGGAATTTAGCTAAATAAATTATTTCGAGAGTTTTAAATTAATTTGCCGTTTGGAAGCTTCTTTTTATTGAGTTTAATCTTTAATGCTTTCGCATGGCCTTATTGATGAGAGCAGAGAGCGAACTTTCTCAGAAGACAGCGTATTTTCCGTGAGACGATCAATAATAAGCTATATTGAATCCATACTCCAATAGAGATTTAATGAGAAGAAACTAGAAGGGAGTGGCCGAATGCAAAATTCTTTCACTTTAGACTTTTTGTTCGAAGTCTTATATGGGCATGATTGAAATAAGAGTTTTGAGCGGAAAACAGGTCATGAAAGATGTAAAGAATTAAGTTTTTATGAAGTATACACATTTTTTGAGGTTCTACATTTAAATGAACTTCAAGAAAATAAAAGGTAATAAAGGAGAAAATGCGGTAATAAGAATATTTGTTTTTATATTATAAGAAATAATTGATTCCTGTAAAATTTTCAATTAATTATAACTGATTTAAATATGCATGATTCTTTCATGCAATTTAAAATTAAATTAAAACATCAACACATTTTACGGCCGCATATTTTCTTGATTTCTGATTATACGTAACTATTATTTTTCGCAAAAAAATAAAACACACGTCAGTGCTTCGAATGTTACATCGCTCTATAATAAAATACGTTTTATTTCGAAATGAGACATTGAGAATATATAAAAAGAATTTTTTCTTTTTTATAATAATAAAAATGGATTATCATCTTTTTAAAAAAAATTAGTCACTACTTTCAACAACGCATATTACGCTCGATTCTTTCAGAAAAGAAATTATATTTGGGCAGATTTGACTGTCTGAAAGTATAATTTGAAGATTTTTTTGCGCCGGTACTTATATTTATTTGATTGATATTTTATACGAAGATAATTATCATGAATATTTTAAGAAAAATTTATATAAATCCGGTTTTAAAGATTTTTTTATAAAATTACATAAGATTTTTTCCCCTGAATTTTTGAATTATACATTTAAGTAATTACTCTGCTACATTATCCACTTTATTTATCTTACGCTTCAGTAAACCTCCCATTGAATAAATAGTAAAAGTTTATTCCTATTTATTCAGCGTAGTTTGATAAATTTGATTCTCTTTATGGAATGCTTACGATCGACACAAAAAAATATTTTTTAGGAGCAAAGAGATTCCATACCGTAATGCCAAGCAATTCACCCAATAAAAAAAAAGAAAAAGAAAAAGACCGAAGTTTGATTATAAAACACGTAACACGAAAAACAATTTGTCACTAAACAACAAAAGAGCAAGATAACAGGCAAATCTTTTGCAAAACTAGGAGTTAATATCCTTCCCCGGGAAATGTTCCCACATCTCTCCAGTGATACAAAACACCGAAAGAAGAGAAGCTACAATATAGAAGAAAGCAATTTAGAAATCGAAGCTTTAGCTACGATTTCATTTTGAGCAAGAAACAACCCGATCGGGGGTGGGGGACGGAGTTGACATAAGAGATGAGGAGAGAAACAACGTCTGCAAGGAGCTTAAAAGAACGCTGCACATACAGAGAGTGAGAGATAGAGAGAGACGGGATTCATTGAAATCGCGAAGGAATAAGGAATTCGAACAAAAGAACTTCCCGCCTCTATCCCACCTAGTTCATTTTTGAATACGGTGAAACGCCATTCAAAGAAGCAGTTCGGAAACTAGAGAGAAATTTTGGGTTCTTTTTCTTTCTCAGGAGCGTGTTTAGAAACGCGGAATGAACTACTTGAAAGAGTTCCGGATAGTAAGTATAAATGGCTTGAGGAAAAAAAACCAATTTAGAATTCGAAATACAGTAGGAATGATTAAGAAACGGAAAGAGAAGCACGTGCATAAATTTTGTATGATTGAAAATCTTTATTTTCCTTAAGATAGGATTAGGTTTCAATAAAATTTAAGACCAAAAAATAAAAGATTATGAATTTTTTTGCACAATCATGCAAATTTAAATGAAAAAAATTATTTATAACAAATCGGACTAAATAACTTATTTGACGATAGATAATCGTATATCAACTGAAATGCCATTAAATTTAGCAGCAAATTGCTTGCAGAACCTTCAAACCCACTTATAGAGTTTCACTAAGTTATATTACACACAAATGAAATAATAATAAAAAAAACAATACTTATTGTTAACTGCAAAATTTTCATACAAAAATCCCTTTAAACTTGAAAACAATACACACTTCGAAATTCCTGCTACGGTTCATTTATTAATGTTAAATTTCCCAACTAGTAAGCTAAATTAATACATTGATATTGTGTCAAAAAGAATGAAATCCTTTGCTGAATTTTAGATGGTTAAAATGTTTAACAATATCATCTAATATAATATTTTTTATTAATAGAACATTGATACTATGTTTTACCACTACCTAAGGGTAATAAAAGAACAAGAACAAAATATGTACGAAGTTTCTAATTATGAATATGAATGAGGTAAGACAACAGCTTTCAACAATAACAATAAACCAATCACAGAGAGTTAAGACACCAGTCCACGAATTCGGAAAGTCGTAAAAGGTAAATAATTCTCTGATGAACTCATATCTATTGTGGGAGCGTTTAAAAGTTCTGTGCTTTTTGTGATACAAAAGAGAGAGAAAAAAAAGGTAGGAAGAAATACCAAGGGCAAATCATATAAATTTATTCAAAGTAAGAAATGATTTGAAATATAGTATAAGTCAATATGAGGCACCCAAAGAGTTCTAATAAACTAATATTAATAAACATAAAACCTAGATATTAATAGCATTTTATATTTTTGAAATGTCATCGGCGCTTTTGAAACCAGTGTTTACTTAAAATAAAGATAATTTTTCCTAATAAAAGGGACAGACAATTTATTTTAAGAAAAACGAATTCATCATTAAATATTTACTCACGATTACAGATTAAAGTAACACATCTTACTATGTTACACATATTTAAGTTAATGCAAAATTTATTCCAAGATTAACCATTAATAGTTAAAAAATATTGGATTAAATTCTTTATTGCTTACAACAAATGACTTAATGGAATATTACAAAATAAATATAATAGGACAATAAAAACAGTTTTCCTTAACAAAAGTGATTTTATATAACCATTCATTTAATCAAACCATACTGAAAACTCATAAAAAGTTATCATTGTCCAGACAGAAATCAGTACTGATACATAGTCCACATAAGTGTCTGTAATTCACTACTTTGAAAGAACATGGCAGGAAAAAGTAACAACAGACACATAACTGCCATTTAGCTGTTTGCGTTCTATATTTAGCCGAAAACCACAAAGGAGCCGCACCCACCACAGCGAATACATTACCGACAGCTGCTCACCCACACCTATTGATTTTGTCATCTTTTCCCTGAAAGGCATTAGGTGCCTCGATCCTTAGCTGGCCCTGCACCCTAACTTTATTTTTTTTACTTCGCTCACATATCTATAATAGTGAGTAAAGGATACGGATATAGATATACATAGAGAGTTATGAAATATCCGAGACTCTGAATATATGTTTTTTAACTCGATCTTTCCAGTCGCCAAACAATTTCGCTTCGGGGGATCGTATATTATAAGTTGTGCTGATATTTTGAAAGTGTAGGGAAAATAAGAAAATTGGAACCATTAAAAAAAAGATTAACTTTCGTTATAATAAAAGATTTACAAAAACGGAAAAGCAAATTAAAGGATACATGAACTGAAAAATACATAACATTGTTTGTTTCGAAAAATTTTGGGACTCTAATAATTAAATTTATGATGTAAAAGTATACTGAATCAAATAACACAATTTATTTAATAATAAAAAAAACATGCATTTTTAAATGTTTATGACGTTTCTAAAATATTATAACCAGAGGGAATATTTATCAATGGAAGAATTTTTCGTATGTATGTAAAATAAAACAAATTTAAGCATGTGAATCAAAGTATGACTTATATTTAATTTAAATTTACTTAGATAGAACAATGAGTACATCATTTTTAAACTTATAATTAAAAAGTAGAATACCAATCACAAAAACAAAAAAACGTACCAGAAAACCGTTCTATTTCTAAATGTAAAAATCGAAGATAAGTTAATTTGTCCAACTAATTAAGCGTCATGAACATTCGCATATAACTACACACAAACAATAATCTAGCTTACAAATATTCCGAAAATCAAATTAAGTTAAGACATACTCTATGGAGTTCTTGTGTTTCTGAGAATTATCTCCTTGAAGAGATTCTCTCTCTCACACTACGAGTATTATATACAAAAGAAGAAACAACCCAGATGTAGACATTCGAAAAAAAAAAAAAAAGAAACAAGTTAAAACTAGTTATCTTTTATGTTATTTATAGTTCGCACACAACTACTGAAAATAAAAACTACATTAGAATTTTCTGTACATTATGATTGCTAGAACTCAGTTCTCCAGCTGTAGTTGCAGTTATCGAAAAGCTTGCGTGTATTCTAGTTCATTTATTTATTTTTCATATTTGTATTAAAATATAAAATGATTACGAACTTAATTTAACACATTTTTCTTTATATTTATTCAAAAGAAACTCAGCTTGATGGGATCATCTTTGTGTTTGAATAAATATATGCTACGATGTTTTAAAAAATGAACAATGATATTTAATACAATGAATCTCTAATAATTTAAGTAATTATGCTTAAATAAAAAAATTTAACGAGAAAATGTACAAGTATTTGAATATACCTTTCGTGGAATTTTAAGAATGAATAGCATTTTTTAAAAAAACTAATACTTTCATATATACATAACAGCAGAAGGTTTTAAAAATTAATTTTGACCATTTCTTAAGAATTATTATTTAAACTTTTTTAATAAAAAAGGTAACTCATATTTTAACCAACTCTGTAGCAGATTTGAAATGTCAAAGTCAAATTAATATTGATTTTATTTCAAAATATTTATTCAATAATATATAATTAAAGCAGTTGCAAACGCACTAATAGAGGAAAAAAACGGCTCATAATTTTCTACATTTGAATATTAATCAGAAAACACGATAATTAATGCTATACATTCATCGCCAGAATTCATATTTAAAGAACAATTTTATTTATTCAATAATTTTTATATTAAAAGAATACAAGAAATATAAATAATGAGGTATATTTAAGACATAAACTAAGATTATGCTCAATATGAATTGAATTTATTTTTAACTGAGCATTTTTCAGATGAAAATATTTTCAAGAGTAAAATTTTAATTTCGGTATATGTCTTAATTATGACCCAAAATATATTTAATTGATCTACATCTTTCGCATTGTTTATAAAAAGAATTACAAGTAAAAACATTAATAAAGATAACATTTACTTTCATTTCCCCAAAAATACAATTTCAAACTGAGATATAATAAGGCATTTAGCTTAATCTTGTGATGTTTAAAATATTGAAGAAATCTATATCTCGACTAGATAATGAAGCTGTTAATAATAAACTGTTACAAATGCTTCATGTAAGCAGCACCACAGCAGAAAGTAGCATTAATATTTTCATATTCAGAAGGTCCAAAAAATGAATATTGAAAAGAAAAAGACAATAAAAATGAAATTTACAAAATGCCCGAGAATAAATAAATACTTGCTTCATGAAATATACGACTTTATAGATTTCAGAAAAATAACGGTTACATAATGAAACTTTGAAACCAATACATACAATACTTTTATAAATCAAAAAACAGTGTCAGGAAAAAAATTTAAAATCAATGTCAAAATGTCCCCCGAAAGGAATAAGGATACTTTGCCGGAAAATTTTGACTTATGCAGCTGACATAAAAATAACAGTTAATGTCGTTTTTCTGCAAAGCATTTTAGATTTTTCCGTGTTTTTTTCCCCGTTGCTTCCCAGAAGAATATTATTGAGTCATAAGCCGCAGTCTAATGGTAGGCAAAAATAAAGATGCGCAGTAAAATGAACTGCTCTCAATTAAGCCAAAAAGTCTGCATAATGGTTGAAATATTCATGAATTTATTGATGCGCTTACGAAGTTACTTTTCTGATTTGGATGCTCTCTTAACATAGAATAAATTTTCTTGTTGCCGCTTCCGAAGCAAAGTAATTTAGAAAATACTTATATTGCAGCGCTGTTTTCAATAGGAAATAATGATTTTTCTTTATTTTATTTACAGTCCATTATAAATTCTGTTTACTTTCAAGTTTCAAATTAGTTTTTAGTCGAAAAGTATCGGAAAATATTTTAATAAATCACTAAAATTCGGAGAAGCAAAATTCCTTCAAGTAATTCAGTAAAAATAAAAATTTAAGTTTTATTCAGCAATGAAAAGTATCCGGAAATCAACAGAATTAGAGTCAGTATAAGAAATTTACCCCATACTAATTTTTATTCTCAAATTAAATAATAATAATATGCAAAAAAGTTTGTTGATATTGTATTATGAATGCAAATAATTGTGTTTGATGTAGTTTGGTGTACCACAAGAATGAAAGTATACGAAAAAAATAGAGGTATAATTATTGCAAATTGAAGATAAAAATTCAAATAAGAAATACCAAAATGCAATTATAAATTTTGATTAAAATAATCTTTTATTCATTAATTATTATTTTGCCTGACTTGAAATAATAACTCTTTCTAATAGAATACGATTAAAAATTTACTACTGCACAACTTACGTATTTCCAATAGACATTTGAAAGAAATTTAAATCTAATGACATATAATTTTCTCCAGACATATTTTCCATAAAAAAAAGGTTTAATCAAAGAATCAAAAATAATTTAAAGATATCATATCATATTAGAGAGAAATAAGAGTAATCTGGTAAATCTATTATATAAAATTAAAATGTTTAAAAGCGTTTATCTTTGTGTTATTGGTCATCCTCTTTTCACCAGTAACAAAGGCAGATTTAAAAATATATTATAGCAATAAAATTACTTTAAAGTTCCCTTATTAGATTAAAATAAATTATTAAGAATTTCTGTTACTTATCGACTTCTAATTCAGAAGTAATCAAGGAAGTAAGAAATTACAAAAAATAAGATTGAAGTTTCAGAATTTTTTAGATATCTTCAAACATTTTTTTCTTAATTTTTCCTTTTTGGTATTTTTTGAGATCAAAAGATTTTGATAATGCAATGAATTGCCATTGCTTTGCATTTCTTTTACTTCAATAATGTTTTAATTTCATCAAAAGAGTATTCACAAAGAAATAAAATATATATTTGGCGAAATAAAGATATGAAACAGAATCATAAAAAATTGAAATTTGTGGGAAAAAAATTAAAACAGTGCTCTCTTTTGATAAGAAGCTATTTTAGATCTTCTTATAAGAAGATTATGAGATTAATTTATGCAATAATATATCGTAACAAGAGAAAGACAGTATTTTATTGAAAGAAGGGTTTAATCAATACATAATGCAAAAATGTAATATAAAATATAAAAACGATTTTATGTCAAAGAACATGCATCTATAAGCAAAGGAAATCTCGATAAAAATATAAGATATATGCAAAGTTAGGATTAGGATTAAAATTTCACATATTAATATTTAATATTATTAATGAAAAAATAGTTTAAGGTACATTAATTTGCCGTTTATATTTAAAAACAAAATACATCCTAATGCAATGAAAGATTTACCTCAATGGCTAATTAATTTTTTCAAGGAATTTTGAATATTAAAATTCTGATCTGAGTACAAGTAGAAAAATAGTTAAAATAATTTTCTATAAGTATAATTGATAGCTTGAACATAACTAATACGACATCTCTAAAAACATTTAGCGACTGCGATGAAGTTATACTTAAAGCTACGAAATATTTTTTAAGAAAAAGGCATAAAAGATAAATTTAAAAAAACTCCTCGTAGCTATGAAAAAGGGAAAAAAGGAAGGGGAAAAAAACCCGAAAAGACAATTTTTAAGAAAGGGGAAAGGAAAAAAAAACTTTCTATTGTCTCTGAAACTTTTCCCCCCTCTTTTATGCAGTTTCCCCCTTTAACTGCATATATTCAGCAGTCGAGACGAGTCTTTTTTCTCTATATCTGAATTTTTAAGTGCTGAAAATCATCAAGTAAAAAAATTGGAAAACTATTGACGAGATGTTGGCTTTCAGCTTAAATTCACACGTATCAGAAAATGACTAAAATTATTATTATAATTCGTTGAAATTTTGAATTATCAAGAAACCTTGTTTAAATAGCTTTTAAATCTAAAAAATAAGTTATTCGATTTTCTTTTTCGACTTTATAATCTTTAGTATATTTACAGCATTAACGCAAAACACACTATTATCTTTAGAAGTTTACACACGGAAAATTAAAAAAAGAAAATTAATAATACAAGAATTCATTAAGAGAAATAACAGAACACACACAAAAAAACTTTTTAAGAGTTTTTATCTTAAGCCATGAAAAGATAAAGAAAAACCCAAAACACATCCTAATGCAATGAAAAAAAGAAGCGGAAGCTTTAATTTAAACATTCTATCTAAAAGCAACTATTATTTTTAAAACTATTAAGTAGCTTAATATTATTAAATTACAGATCAATAAGAGTACAAACTTATAAAAACATATTGAAAGGTTTAATTTCATTGAAATAATGCAAATATTTAATTTAATTTAGAATACATAAAAATAGAAAAATTTTATTACATCATGTAAAATTTTTTTTCATCATGATGCTAAACCTATTCTTAATGAATGTGTAATAGAAATAGACAGAAATTATACATTAAATAACCTTTGTTAACAAAATTTATATGAGAAAACATGGAAGTTAAACTAATTTATAGCTTTAATTAGAGTAATTCAAAATAATACACTAACTATTTAAATAATTTAAAGAAAATTTGTAGCAGCAAATAGACACAATTTATTTAATTTTAATGAACTAATTTATAAATTTTAAGGATAAATAAAGTACAAAAAAGATAAACAAAATCTGTGCAGCACAGA
This sequence comes from Nephila pilipes, assembly GCA_019974015.1. NCBI lineage: Eukaryota > Metazoa > Arthropoda > Arachnida > Araneae > Nephilidae > Nephila > Nephila pilipes. The sequence goes on along the minus strand of BMAW01057424.1, from coordinate 260,566 downwards.
AAATATACAGTGGTTACCGAAATTGAACATACAGTTCTCACTCTGTTTCTTAAAGATTTAAAACAATATTATTAAACTCTCACTTAAGTCTAATAATTATGGGAACAATAAAATACATATTACAAAATGTATTAGACAAAAAAAATGAAGAATCGATAATATTTTAACTAACAAAACTTTTACGTCAAAACTCCATTTTTCACGGTCACAAAATTGAGTACATATCCTATAAAATTGTGATTTTTTTACCATTATTTTTTTAAATTATACGGTATAATAGTTTTGTTTCTTTAAGGAACTAATATATGCTTTCCAGGAGAAAAAAAATATTTTAGATATGAAAATGAGTTCCAAAGCTGAAACTAACATTGAAATTCGGAAAGTTATTATTCTAATGTCTGTGGTAGGTATATTTCTGCGTGTTATTGCAAAGTAAAATCAAAGTAGTCATGGATGGGGACAGAAAAATATCCAGAAATATAAAAATTTAGGCAAACCACAAATAAATCCAGAAAAAGAATCTTTCAGTTCAATGACCAATAGAAACATCATTCAAGGTCAAGAAAAACTTCTTAAGTGAGTGATGTAAAAATTCATTCATCTAGTTTTATAGGAATAGGAAGATATGTCTCTTAAACAGAAAAAATTCAAAGAGTACTCCGATAAGCAAATTACAATGGTTACAAAGCTCGGAGAAAATCCTTCAGTTCCAAAGTAAATAGAGAAAAAGGGATTATATTAGCTAAAAAATTGCATTTCAAGGCTTCAATAATTCCAAAATAACATAATATTCAGTGATGAAAGTTAATTTAATGTTTTAGGAAATGATGGCCGATGGTATGTTTGGTTGAATTCTTAACCCCAAATACCATTTTCACTGACAAGCATAAAAGTGGTTTGGTTCTTGTATGAAGTTGTATGTCTGAAAAAGCATGGGAAAATCGGTTTTACTGACGGAGTCATGGATAAATGAAACACTTGAATGTGCTGAAGAATAATTTAAAACTAAGAGCTTTAAACTATTCTTAAGGAATTAGATAAAGGATTATATTGCATGTTTCAACAAGATAATGAGTTAAAACATTCAGTTAAAATTTTAATTAATGATTGCTATGCAATTGTATACACATTTCAATCTCTCGGTTACATTGTGGTAGAAAATATGTAGTCTCAGTTCAAAAATCTATTCAAAAGCATAATATTAGAAACAAAGAACACTTAAAACACAGTATTACAAATAAAGCGGGAACAAATATCCAATTAAATTACACAAAACCTTTCAAATCAATGCGCACCATTTGTAAGGTGTTCTGAATGTAAAAAGATATATAAAGAATCACTAATTTAAGTTTTTGAAAAAAAATTTAAAAATTATAATTCTAGGAGTATATTCAATTTTGTGACTTAGAAATCTGCAACTTCACCGTAAAAATTATAGTACTTAAAATAATATATATTCTCTTCATTTAGGTTTCTTAATCTAAACAGATTTTTTAATGTACATTTTATTTGTCTTGTTATTATTAAATTTAAATAAGTATTTCATAATATTGTTTTACGAATTGGAAAAGGAAAGTAAGAGGTGTGTACTCAATTTCAGAAGCTACTATGCATAAACTATTATTTTATGTGCTACGTAATTTTATAAATAAGTAAAAAAACATACATGTAATAAACTTAAGAGTATCATTTAAGAACTTTTCATAGCAATTGGAATTAGCAAAAAATGCTTAAAAAATTTCGTAATATCCGAGATTCAGATTAGCATTTAAAGAGTCTCTACAATCAAATAAAGACGGAAGAGTTTTTTACGCAGCGGTAGATAATCTTTAAATCTTGAATTTCTATTTAATGACCAAATGCAAGAAAATGACAAATAAGGAAAAACATCATTCTCGCATATAAAGCGTTGGAATATATCACAGTTAATTGCAAAAAAAAAAAAGTCAATGATTTAGACAAATCCTCTGAAAGTGTTCAATACGAATTCGTTATAAATTTCCTTTTGGAAAATAACAGTATTCGAAATAAAAAAAATTATTCTACACTGAAGGAAGCTCTTTGAAAAGAGTCGAATTGAGATAGAGAAATTTCTATCTAACAACCGTTTGGTAATTGAAGGTAATTTAGGAAAGCCAACAGGGTTCATTTAAACCACTGTGTTTTAACGCTTTTCTCCTAAAAGAAGAACATTTCTCTTATTTTCGAACACGTCCTAAGGATAGAGAAAAAGTAAGCGATAGGGGGAAAGATTACTAGCAAACGATCAATGAAACTCGGAGACGGATTTTTTTCACGTTTTCGTGATAAACCCAAGACAAAAAAAAAAAAAATCATCAGTGAAATAGTTACAAATAAAAAAAAGAAGCATTTCTTTAAAAAAGCAGAATTCTTGTTGAACAGATTTTAAATTTAATTTGTAACAGAAGTAAATGCTTAGTGCTTTTATTACTCAACGAATGCCCGAAACTTAATTAAAAATACGATTTAAACGATAAAGATGTGAAAATAAAACATCAAAATCTGTCTTACTAGAAAATAAATATGACGATTAAAATGTTATCTGGAGAGAAAAAAAAACACATTCGACCGAATATTTTTGTAGAGGTTTATAAAATTGATGAAATCTGATTCCGAAAAATCTTTTTCTGCAATAAATAGAAAATATTAATCTTTCGGGTTCCATTGAACCAGTAGATGTTATCAATATGATTGCAGTATTTTCTTTTTACAAAAGCAGTTTTCAAAAACAGGAGCATTTCTTTGCAGAGTAGATATTTATTTCAATAATGGATAATGTAAAAGCATAAACGTCCCATTTAATTCTAATTATAGGAGTAGGTATGAATAAAAGAAGAGAATGAATCTTAATAGTAATTTTACAAGAACATGCAACTATCTTTCTACACCATTTAAAATGCATCATTGGAAAGACTACGTGTATTAATTAAACGTATTTAAACTTTTATAAATCGATTGTAATCAATCATGAAAACCAATGTTTAGTTTCTTAAGCAGTCATAAATTAATTTATATTTTTGTCATATTCGCAATGAATGAAAAATGAAATAATTCTTCAGCAGTTGCGAAATACAAAGACTTTTTGCATGCAATCTTTAGCTTAAAATAATTAAAATTGCTATTAAGTAACAAATAAATTGTTGAGAATTACATTTTACGAAAAGATATGCATGAAAAAAAGCAAAGGAATTGTTCAAAAACTGAATGTCGGAAAATGTTTTAAATATCCATTCTACATTGGAATTATATTACAAGAGGAATTTAGGAATATTTATATAATTATGTATAACACATTGACACTAAAATTAAACTCTATATTAACATTAAAAATTAACTATTGCATTTGATTTTCTTTTATGCAAAGTAATATAAATACCTTAATTAAGAACTCTGCTTAATTGAAGTTATAAATTTGCCCTATATGTTTCATATAATATTAACTGATAACTATTGCAATCGGAAAAAAAGTAACTATTCCCCTGCAAAATACATTTTACGAGAATTTTTTTTATACTGAACGAGCCCAAAGCATGAATTTGTGATAAGTTACAACTTTTCATGAATAAATTTCAATTGGTCACTCCTAGGTTTAATACGAATTGAGGTTTGGAAATCTAAGCTAAATCATGAACAAACAAAACATAATTGCATCTTTTTTCCAATTTTAACAAACATTCAGTCAAGGAGTCAATCGTTTTTCTTATATAAGAAACAAAGCTATTTTCATGTTCACAGAACACACACTCTCTCTTTATTACAGCTATATTTTACTTCAAGTAAAACAATTCAATTTCCTGCTTTTTAGTATTGAGATGCTTATGAGTCTGTAGCAGAAATTTATTTCAAAAACTAATAAAAAATATATTTGTTAAATTAATAAAAATCAATCAATTTCATTTCTGTTCGGTTACTCACTAAATTAAAATTTTTTACATCAAATCAATACGTAATTATTAGGTATGCTTACGTCATTAAAAGGCTGACATTAGAAATTTTTTTTATATACTTACTTTACAACGGTTAAAAATAACATCTATTTAAGAGGATAAAAATAATGACAACTATTTTTAATAACGACATGGCTAAGAACAAGCATATAAAAAAAACAAAATATATAATGAAAGAATTAAAACTTTTCATACATGAATTTAAAATTAATTATCAGTATCAATGTAACAAGAGTTTGGATGATTTTATGTAAAAAAGTATCAAAAACAATTAACATAACGATAGCGTATAAAGTAATATAGCATCATTTTATGATTTTCAAAAGGTATAAAGTTGAAATGAAATAGTTTCTGTGTTCTAACAAAAATAACTTCGAAGCGTTTTTCAAATTAGCACTATCTGAAAGATTCAGTAAAATATCAAACATAGGAGATAGAAATTAATTATAATATGGATTAAAATATCTATGCAATAGGAAACATAAATTCTGAGTAAAATATATGCAAAGAATGAAAATCAAAGCTTCAAATTATATCTACAAAATAAATTTGTTCATTTAACAAAGGATTTAGGTTAATTTATTTGGTGAGTTACGCTAAATTTTAAAGATTAAGAGCCTTTATAATACTTTTTTTAACTGTTTAATTAATGAGTAGAAATCTTTGTTATTCTCTCTGGAATCATTAAGTAAATAAACAAATATCAGGTAACACATGGATCAATAAGTCCCGAGACTGTGCGGTCGTTTATTTGCGATTTCCTCCTTCAAACGCACCAGCAAGTCAATATAATAATCACTGTTGATCGATTTACCTTTTTCGAGGTAGTCAATGAAAATCACGCCATGCGTATCCCAAAAAACTGACGCCATGACTTTGCCAGCTGACTGCTGCGTTTTCGGACGGCTTTCGCCAGCTGTGCGCCACTCAGAAGACTGCCGCTTCGACTCTGGAGTGTAGTGATGTATCCATGTTTCGACCATGGTCACGTAACGACGCAAGAAATCTTTTTTGTTGCGAGTAAATAGCGATAAACAGCTTTCTGAATCATCGACTCGTTGCCGTTTTTGTTCCATCGAAAGCAATCGCGGCACCCACTTGGAAAAAACCTTTTTCATGCTCAATTTTTCATGAAGGATAGTAAATACACCTCCATATGATATCTGTGTCATCTCAGCAATCTCACGGAGCTTCACTTTACGATCTTTCATTATAATTTTTGTCACTTCACTCACATTTTCCGGTGTAACGGCTTCCACAGGTCTACCCGAGCGTTCCGCGTCATTTGTGTCGGTACGACCACGTTTAAACTCGGCAAACCACCGACAAATCGTTGCTTTTGATGGACAAGAGTCCGGGTAACATTTTTCAATCCATTGTTTCGCTTGCACGGTGTTTTTACCCATTAAAAAACAATGTTTTATCAGAACACGAGAAACTCGGTTTTTTCCATTTTTTAAACAAACTACAAAACGACTTTACTCCAACCTCGATAACTCAGCTGTTTCTGGTCCGATCGACTTAAAATTTTGACACGTTTCAAGCAAAGGTTAGTACTCTAGAAAGACCTGGTTACTGGTTTACTACGAGCGCCATCTCTGGGTTAGTCTCGGAACTTATTGATCCATATGTTAAATAAAATAAACTATTTGCAATCATACCAGAAATTTACTAATAAACTGTGTTTATATATATAACTTTATTTTATTTCTAATAATCAGAATTTAATACGTAAACAAATTAATTTTGATTTATCTGTAAATGCGTTTACATCAGTAAAAATTCACTTTATTCAGCAAAGGGAAATAAACATACTAGCAACTTATTTACAGAGTATATATGACTACTTTTTTGTTTATTGGTTATGTTTTCTTTATAGTAATAGAATAATAATTCAATTTTTGTAGTAGACTACTTTTTTATAAAAATACTACAAAAATAAATAGACGCGCTTTAAAATCCAAAAGGTAAAATATTTATCAAAAAGAATAGAAAAAAAGTAAAATTGAAAATAATAATAATAATAGAATAAAGCCAGTTCCGATGTTCGCACAACTAATAATTCATTATTTCAATCAACGTGACAATTGGCATTTCGATGACATCTCAGTCATAAATGCAAAAACACAGAGAAAAATATGATCATATTTGTTTAGTGTGGTAATTATATAACACATAAAAATCTTAATTAAAGACAGAGAACATTTGCAGTATGTTTTCCTTAAGGAGCAAAATTGCGTGATAACTCTTCATAAATACAGAATGAGCATAGGAGAATGGGAAAAAATATATCGTAATAGCTTTTCACGGCCATTACTTCACAAAAACATCTGCACAACTATTGCCATATCTTAATGGGGCAAAAAAAAAACTCCATTGAATGGACAGCTTATTTTTTGAAATAATTAACTTTTCTTTTTATAACTAGACTCAACTAATGTAGGCTATTTCCATAATATAATGCTACTTCTACAAAACTCGATATTTAAAAATATTTGTTCCGCATAAACAGATTATTTTTTGCCGATAACGATCTCTCTCTCTTTTAAATTCAGGATAATTTGACGACACTCATAAATTAATTGTTTTTAAAGATATAAGATAATATATTGGAAATAATCCGCAAAGTGTTCTGGATAAATGTCTAAATATTAAATAATGACTGACCAAGTTCATTGATTTCTTTCTTAAGTATACAAAAATAAAGTCGCAATTGGAGGTAAACCTTTAGTCCTAAAGTAGATTTGTTGAATTGATTGAACTGAAATTCAGTCTTTTTAAACAATAAATACATTGCAAGATACAGTTGGTTCTATCGTATCTATTAAAAAAGATTGCATTTATAAATATTCATGAATTGCATTTAATTGTATAAACACAAGTGATGTATAAACGCAAGTAATGTAGTTAACAAATATATTGAATATAATAAATTAAGACTGACCATGAAGGTTTTCCCTTCTATCGTGCTTTTGACTTCAACTAATTCTAGAGGACTTTTATTTGTAATATAGTTAGAATTAATACTTTTCCCAATGAATTATACGTGACTTTTGTATATTAGAATAGAATAATTGAAGTGAATAGATTTGATAAGAAGTAGTATATATAAGCAAGGAAGGTCATTGAGTGAATGAGCTGAAGTTATATATATATATACATACAAACGATGAAACATTTATCTTGAATTTTGATATCTTAATAAATTCAAATTGAGTTTCTGACTGATTAGAATTCTTTAGACGCTGTGTTGAAAGATTATTTTCCAAAAACTAATAATGGCAGAAGAAGGAAATAATATCGGGTGTTATAAAATGATGTCGTGATAAGGTTGTCATCCAATATATTAAGTAGAATGTTTACACCACTATTCATGATTGCATTCCATAGTAGTGAGATTAACCTTCAAAAATATATAATTATTTTACTGAAGAAATTTATAACTAGACTGAACTGATATCCCTTTGAAAATTAAGCACTTTTTGCATAACAATTAATGATCTTATGATTGATGTACTTTAATTTATAAGTATTGATTGCTTTCTTATTAACGTCACACTAAGAGAAGCAAAACGAATGCTATAAGCGATGGCCACTGAAATTCTGAACTACGGTCAAGTGATGAGAACGATATCTGAACAAACACCCCACCCCCTGCGAGGATATTTTTACACAGGTAGATTTGGCGTGCAACAGCTGGGCTACACGATTAATTAGGTAATCAGGAATATAAGAAATAACCAAAACACAGGGTCAAATTATTCAGAAACATCAGAACAATTATGAGCCCTCAACTTTTGTCTAAAGATCTTCAAATTATTTCATCTTAATATAGATTCCTTTTTTCCAGCTTTAAGGCCAAAATTTTTGATATTGCTCTAGATTTTTACTACTTCACATATATTAAAATTCATTATAACGTTATTCCTGTTCCATGCAAAATCTCAGCCTAATATCAAATCTGATGAAGAGTAAAATATTTTGCATAAAATCGAACTATGATGAGCAGCATGGTTTTTTCATCAAAATATGGAAATTTGCTTTTCAATTATTGATTAAATTTTATAAGTTTAAATAAATATTTAAATTAAGCTTCAAAAAGAGAAAATTCTTAATTTAATCAATGTTTTTGTTATTGTAACGCATTGAATGTAATTAACAGTTTACCAATAAAAACCTATATTAAAATATATTAGAGGATCCGAGGCTCTTCTTTAAAGTGATATAAAAATAGTTTCTTTGATTTTTTTAAACATATCCTTAGAGCTTTTATTTATTATTTCAATTAATTAATTTATATTAACAAGAATTAGTAGATATTTGATAGAAACTTTAATTTCTAGGATTTGTGATTTAATCAGAACAATGTTTTACGTAAAAATATTCCAACTCCCGTGCAACGCAAGTATTTCAGCTAGTTATTTGTTGTAAAAAATAATTTTAGAAAAACACTTTTATACACAAGTAAAATTTGCTGACAAAAATGTTTAAACCTATCTAAATATTTAAATCTTCTATAAAAATACTTAAATCTATAGTTTAAATGAATAAAAAAATATAGAACTTAATTCTCTTATTTTAATTTACTATTACTATACATATTTATCACAGATAATTCAATAAAAAGTCCAAATATCGATTTAATTAAAAAGCAAAGAAACATTGTAAAATTATCGTAGAAAGTTAAATCCTTTGCGGTATTTATCCAAGCAAAAATAAATTCATCCTTATTCACAAAAAATCCTCATCAAAGTGTACATACATTTTTAAAAACGACAGCTTCAAAATTGATAAAGCACGAAACCATTTATCATTTTAAACGAGATAAAAAATATATTTATGCTATAACGCGACATTGATTTCGCTGATATTAGAAAAAAAAATATTAGCTCAAGGGAATAAAAAATATTTTTGGGGTAATTACATACGCAGAGGCCTTAGTTCTTAATCCAAAGCCTCTGAAGAAAAGGCAAAATTTAAATTCCTAGTCCCAAGGTTTTTGTTGGTGAATTAGGGGAAAGAAAAGTAATTAGGATTTGATGATCATTATATATTCGTCAGTTCATATTTCCCTAATTAAATTATAGACGAAGCTACTTGAGTGGATGGGAAATTTATTGCAAAAGAAGAAAATTAACATACTTTTTTTTCTTTCCTGTATTGCTTAACGCTGAGCATCCATTAAATCTTTTAAAATTAAAAAAAGTTTACGAAAGCATTCGGGATTAAAGATTTTTAAAGCCGAAATATTTTTTCCCTATTCTTCTTCCAACAGTAAACAGAATTTTATTTAAAAGGAAACGTAAAAATGGCATTCTTGAATGTTTTTGCACTCTCATGTTTGATTAGATAACATAAATAAAAAAAACTATAAAAATGAACACATCATTCTAAAAGATTAGTTGCAACATATAAAACAATAAATTAATCACATAAAATATTTCAAAATATATTTGCATAAATAATATAAATATATCAAATAAATTATCAGTTTAATCAGTAAATTAAAATAATTTACAAGTTCTGCTTTTTTAAAAATGAGTTGATGAATATTTATCAACTGTACATCATAATAATTATATGTTTAGATAAATAGTAAATATACGTATATAAAGCATTTTTATTATAAAACAATAAATATTTGACTATTATTCAGTTATAAACAAATTTCTTAAAAATATTACTACTTCGTTAAGATTTTTTTTAGTTAACTTAGAATTAAAATTTTTCTTCGAAAACTTCAAAGAAAAATGATTTTTAATAAAGTTTAAAAATTAAAGATTTGAAATGTAAAAATAATAATTGTACCTTTAATTAAAATTGATCTCAAGCTTACTGTCTAATTATAACGAATCAATTTCTAAAATTAAAAAAAAAAAAAAATGAAAGAGATATATGCATGCATTTATTTTATTACATGCTTGGTTTACATCAAACTTTCAAAGAGAAAGTTTCAGTTTTAGACAATTTTTTCCATGATGGGACTGGGAACGTTCATTATTTTTGCATAACACAAAATATATTCTTAATATCAATTACTGATTTAAAACTGGTAAAATTTCAGAATAAACTTGTTATTTATCATATTTTATAGTAATTCACTGTAAAATAGAAGTGAAATAAATGAAAGTACGTAACTGTGCATTCATTCTACATAAACGAATTTTCGAAATACTTTTATGAAAGACTCATCTTAAACTACCTAAAAGCGAGTCTTCTCTGATTTATTTTTCAACGGCTTTTATAAGTTTCATTCCCCCAAAATAATAATGAAATGGCATTCATTTTTATGGATGCATTAAAATTACTCCATTAATGCACTCCATCAATGTTTGATGACGAATTATTAGTTTTCCCGTTGGCATAAACATGACGAAAAATACATCTTACTCACTGTTTAAGTTGTCGAATACCATTAACAAAATTCTTTGTCTAAAATATTAATTAAATAAGATCGTTCAACACAACATGTTTTCAGAGCAAGTCGAAATTTACAGATAAAAATGCCCGAGGACAGAGCAGAAATCTTGTAGTGGGCGAAAATTCGTCAGTAAGTGATATGTTCAATTAATCTGATCATGCAGAAATGTCCAAATCGTATGTTTACCTTAGTGATGCGCTTGCATTTGTTTCTCACCAACCATATAAACACAAGGCATCGATTACCATTACGCACAGATAAGACAATGGGTGCAGCGTTTTATGCTGAAAGAGACACAAGTTCTGCCATCGGGGACAATAACTTAAAGAACAAAAGAATCAAGTCTGATAACAAACAAGATTTTTCTGGATCTGGATAATTCATTAAATAACAGAAAGAATTTTGAGCTCTAATTGAGTTTATTCTTTGGATAGCTGAGAGGAATTTGAAATATTTCGCAGATCAGAATACAATAATTGTCTCGCTCTTCTCTGTGTAAACTGTTCTTCATTTTTATCGTTCCATTAATGATTGATGCAAAATCTTGAGATATTTTCTCAAAAAAAAAAAAATTATAGTAGAATAGGAAATGCAATCGTTTTCTTAAAAAAATATTTCTATGTTGTAATGAAACTTAATAAATTAAATAATCTTATATATAGACCATTAAATTTTGTAACGAATCAGAATTATTTAGTAAAATATATAGCATTTATTAAAATTTTAAATATCAAATTGGTCTTACATATTCATTAACTAGAAATTCTAGTTAAAAATTACACACAATTATATTAACACAAAATGTAATACTATCACTAACTTTTTTTTAAAAAATATTAAAATAAATACAAATTTAATAAGCCAACAACATATTGAATGAAATAATTTTTATCTCACAAAGTACTTTTAAGGAATAATTCAAAGTTGATGTTGATTGTAGTAATTATTACTACTCAATTGAATTAAAAAATTGCTTTGCCAACATTGCACTTATCAATACTTAATGGATAATTTTAAAAACATTGAAAATATTCCCTATATTGTTGAGGAAAATATTTTAACAATATTTCAATACTATCTCAAACTTGAAGATAATTAGAGTAAATTAATATTTCCTTTAACAAAAAAGAAGTCGATGCTCAAATTGTGTATTTTAAATTAAAAAAAAAATCTTGTTCATGTTATTCAAACAACAATATCGTGAAAATGACATTTATTTAGAGAATACACAAATTGAAACAAGAAAAAAAAAATTCGTAAATAAAAAGAATATTTCACAATAACAAACAGCCAAACCAAACAAAGCTTTCCAAATAAATGAGAGCTAGCAAGGCTTAGTAAATACGATTTATATGAGATCTACAGTACGGTCATTTATCGGGCTGCGAGAACTTCATCCATTAAGAGAAAACACAAATAAAAAAAAGCACAGAAAGCTATGGTTACCACTCGTAAAGGTTAAATAACCGAATTCCTCTGGACGGACACAACTGCGCAAGAAATGCAGTCAGAATTGTCTTTGCTTCCATTCCAGGTCGTTTGAGTCGCTTTCAGTAAAGCCACATTGTTTACAGTCCGTCGCTCAATGGGCGTAATCTGTAAGACAAGCTTTTAAGGATATCTTTTCTGTACTTTTCCCATCATCCTCCGAGCATTGACGGTTCTTCAGAGAAAAAAAGGACATCTGCCATTGATTTGCCAGTTGAATGAATTCGCATTTCTTTTTATTTTCCTTTTTTAACTTGGGGAAAATTTAGACTTCAAATCCCGAAAAGGATTATATTTATGTTTACTTTTCTGCTATATTGAAAATGGAACTAAAGATTCTAAGAAATTCTTTCGTTTTTAAGGCTGAGAAAAATGGAACTTTCGTTTAGAGGAATAAACACGTTACCAATCCCGGAGCGATTCGGAGAGATTTACCAGAAAGCTGAAAGGGGAAAAAAAACCAGAGGAATTCTAGAAAGCGTTCCTTTGAAAAGGCAGGGCTCCTTTCATGCTCAAAAAGTAATCATTGAGTTGATAATGTGATGTTATCGTACAAAAGTTGATGAAACTGTTAAATACAACAAAGATGACACATTGCCTGAAGATAAGTACGTTGTGTTGTGTTGGGAATGCCATTTTCCAAATACACATCAATATCCCCAAAAAGTATATATTTGTACTTTTTAAAAAGATAACTAATATCCCTCCGGTAAAAGACACTTATTACACATTTGCAGAATCTAATTTGTTTCACTTAAACAAATAAACACATACACGCACATTTATATATATATATATATATATATATATATATATATATATATGGAGTGGACAGTCTAGTAATAATCTTGCTAATATTTATTTACATATTTACGATCAAAATTTTATAGACAACGATAAATTAACTTTGTTTGGACATATAGATGTTATCATTTTATCCTTCTTGTTTACTTCTGATTAATATTAATATTCGATATTATGAAACAAATTATTTAGATATTAACTTTAAAGTTGTAGATAATAGAATTATTAGTATCATGTTTGATCAGAGAGATAATTATTTTTTTCTCCAGATAATATAATTTCTTTCTTTGATAGCAATTTAAATTAAATATCTATACAGGAATATTACATAATATCATTCCTCAGAATATTAAATTAGTTAATACTTTTAAATTTTCCAAAGTAATTTAAATAATTTTTATCTTGCATTTGCAAAGGATGATTACTCTATTAACTTCATAAAAACAAATTTCAAATTGAAAACTTATAAAATAGATTAAACTTATAAATTGTAATCTTTTTTAAAAAAAATTGGTTTTCTTTTTTTTCCTCTTAATCTTTTTTTAAAAAAAATCGTTTTTTTTTTAAAAAAAGGAAAATAAGATTATTATTTATATATTATTTAGATAAATTTTGCTATTTTTTATTCATTTTTTCCAGTTTTTGTTCTTTAAGAATATTAAAATATTTAAAATACTTGTATTTACCTTCTGGCATTTTTATAGTTCTGACAGATGCCGTTGTTGCAATTTACATAATCATTTCGCTCTTAGCAAGGCAATGAAGACAATCATGTTTGCTCAATGGATGTACTTGTTGTTCTGCTCATGTAAGTTTTATTAATTATTTATGCTGTATGTCTTTTTTATTTCCTGCGTAATAATTTTGTTTCTTAATTCGTCTTCGTTATAAATCTTTTTGGATATTTCTGGGATTGATAGTTAATTTTCATTTTAAATTATTTAAAGCAGTTTTTTTGTTGATCTCTGTTCAATTGTATCTTTGTTTTTTAATTAATGTTTTATAATACAATGTTAAAGGGGACAGTTTGGCCTTTGACTTTAAAATAACTCAGCAATTAACAGTCTGCAGCCCATAAAAATATAATATTAATTATTCTATATCACAGTCTTTTACTTATCTTCAATATTTAAATTTTTCAATTTAAATATTTTCTAATTTCAATATTTAAATTTTATTCTATTGATAATTTTGGTCCTTGTTATGGTAATTTTTTTGCTTTGTTTACTTTCTTTTGGAAATTTATCTACAGTATATAATGTCTGTTTTTATAGTTAAATTTGTATTTTAATAATTTTTTTTGTTTGCAATATTTTTTATTCTTCGGGGTTGGTGTATATGTTTTATACTCAATAGTATTCTCTGATTTCTTTTTTAATAAATTATTTTATCAATTTTAAGATTTATTTCCTAGCTTGTTCATGATTGCAATTATTCACACACACACAATATATATATGTATGTGTGTGTGTGTGTGTGAGAGAGAGAGAGAGAGAGAGAGAGAGAGAGAGAGAGAGAGCAAGATCATATAAAGTACAGGATATATTCAAAAAATAACCAAAAATTTAATTACAAATATTATCAAATGAAAAATTCTAAAGAAAATCCGCAAAAGATTTACGTAAAAACATCAAGCTATTTATGAATTTAAGACACAAAAAACTTAAATAACCATCATACTATTTAATACTCAAACAAATTTAAACAAAGCAAAGCATGAAAAAAAGCAAAAATTTTAGAAGAATGGAGATACTCGTAATATGTATATAATTTGTCGCGTTAATTCCCAGCAAATATATTTAGCTTTCAGTAAACTCCGGATGGGTGAAAATGTTTGCTCTATCAATTCGCATTTTTAGTGGGTTAACGAGATTTTCATCATAATCGTAGTGGAAATAAAGGCAGATGGCGTCCCTTTCGGTCATATTGCTAAAATTTAAGAAATATTTTTTCTGCTGCTTCCCCGTTTTTAATAAAGATGTACTTCTGAAATATCTATATATTAATATCCAATTGCAATATAGTTTCAAAATAATATCATCACACACGCATAATATTCAACCCTATTTTCTTTGGAGGGATTTTCTATTTTAATTTTAGGGATTTTCTGTCGAGTCATTAATTACTAGAAAGATTAAAAGATTCGATAGAAAACATAAAATTTAAAATATTTATTAATAGTCAAAAAAGCAAATCAAAATTTTAACAATTTCCCAAACAATAATTTATTTAACAGGAACTTATAAGTATTCAAATGCATCATATAAAAAAAGTTAATAGAAAATAAAGCTCTTCAAGTTGAAGTGAGAAAAAAAATAAGATTTCATTTTAAAAAGAAATGAAAAAAAATATATATTTAATTATTCCACAGTTTCAAATACACATTAATAAGTTACATATTTTAAATATCTGAGAGTGCCTCAAAAGTCTGCGATTGGAATGGAAATTATAAAAAGAAGCAATATATTTTTTAATCAACTGTTTAAATAAAAATTTCATATGATTTAATGTTAAAAAATGTTTTACAACAATTTCAGAGTTCCTATAACTTATACTGTCGTTTGAGAATTTTTAATAAAAACATATCGCATTATCTCCGCTTAGATTTGAACATACATAATGTTTACCCAATTTTTTTAGACACTAAAATAAAAAAAGACAATTTTCTTAAAACAATTTTAACTAAATCTCAAATGATTTATCCGAATTGCATTCAAATTCCTGCAGTAAAAGAAAACGGTCAGAACAGTTATCTGCCGCTTATCTTGATAAAATATAATATGATCACTAAAAATAAGTAAGATATGAAAGAGCATTTTTTTAAAAGAAAAATTCCAGTTTTGATTTTTATTTAGACGTTTTATAAAATTGCAATGTAACTAACCATGCCCACAAATTTAAACAAATCTGAAAAAACTTCGGACGCTTATGAATTGGGGGAAAAATACAATTGAAAATGTAAGATTGTAAAATGACGCAAAATTTGAAAACATCTAATTTTGATAATATTTAAAGAGATAGTAAAATTTCTTTCTAACATTTCACTAAACAACCTTTATGAAAATAAATAGTTAAATACTTTATCTATTGAAACCATCCACAACACGAAATAAAAATTGAAATAAAACATGATACAATTCTTCAACATGTCTTATGAATAAATCAATCAATCGCAAGTTCAATAAAATTTTTTTAACAGCACGAATAACTCCAAAAACCCAAAATACTTTAAGATGACTTTTAGAATTAAATGAACTAACCACAAAATTCCTTCATTATCTGCCGAAACGCGTATGAATATACCAGCGCTGTTAACCCACCAAGGTTCAATCGATTTTCCCCATCTGCACTATTTGTAAACACTTCCAGCTCTAGTTTTACTCTAAAACTCCTTTAAAATCATATCTAGTGCGGTCTTTTTGCCCAACCAATACAAGACCCGCATGCTACTCTGTTCCAAAATAATTAATTCACGAGAGTACATTCTTCTCCCTTTATACGAAAACTTCGAGGAATTACCATATTTTCACCCCCCCCCACACTACAACCTCAAACAAACACCAGCACACTAGCCCAGAAGCGTTTAAAACCCCCAGCGCGTTATGCATGGAAAACGTTCCCTTCATCTGCAAACAGGGAATGAATGACTGAACTCAGAATATTTCGCGTTCCCACGATTGCACAAACGGTGGCAGAGTTCTCTCAACAACGATTATTGAAGACAGAGATCTATTGAGAACACACATGTATGGCATTCCTATACGGATACGGTATTTAGAAAATTAAAGGGAAAATTATTTAAGCTAAGATCAGTTTTTTATGGTTTTTCAACTAATGTGCGTATGGTTTTCAAACACAAAATGCCGTATTCAGAACAGTTAAGGAAAGAGTTATTGAAGTTGAGAACATCAGTTGCAAAGAGTTTTTAACGAATGTACACATTGTTTTCAAATACACATATATGATGTTTCTATATGGTTACGGTATTTAGAAGAGTAAAAAAAAAAAGATTATTTAAGTTCATCAGTTCTTAATTGGTTTTAACTAAGGAGCATATTCTTTTCAATAACAATCTTTTTGGTGCAGTTTTTGCACACTCTAAAAATAATCATATTTTTAACGTTATTATTATGTGTAGCATATTTAAAACAAAATTCCTAATTTTTATTATTCATTATTAGATTTAATTTTAAGATACAATTATAAATTTTACATATTATAAATATAGTATTTTTAAGTTAATTACAGTGTGAGGCGTATTTGAATAAAAAATTCCAATTTTATACATTCTTACATCAAATAATTTTAACGTCATCAAAGTGTGTAGACTATTCGAAACAAAATTTCAAATTTTTATACTTTCCTAGATTCTATTACAATTTTTACACATTCTTATAAAAACAAAAATAAATTCAACGTAATTAAAGTGTACGTGGAGTATCTGAAAAAAAAAAAATTCATATTTTACGTAAAAGTTTCGATTTTCATTCAAATGAAAATAATATAATTACATGAATATCACATTTTCTCTAATTATTTAAAAAAAACTAAAAATTAATAATTTTTCATATTTAAAATGCTGTTTAAATGTAAGAAAATATAATTGAACTGAGGTGAAGAATTATAGAAATAAAATAACACACACACAAACAATAAATAAACACATGAAAAAATCGAAACAATATCAATATACATAAAGTAAATCAAAAATAAAAACATTTTTCCGAAGCTGCTTAACTATTTGTGGTGGCCGCGGTAGCGGACGTTGTTATCGTCGAGTCGCGGATTCAAGTTTTGATGCCACAAAAGACCTGCCGTGTAGCGGGGTCGAAATCCCAAGTCTTACCTCTGGCTTTGTGCGGAAGTTTGGAGAGGAAGGTGCCAGCTCTGTGATCGTTCTCGTCACTTGACCCAGGTTTAAAATTACAAGGTTCGTCACCAATAGATATCGTGTTGCTTCTCAGTATGACGTTCAGAAACAATAACAATCACATTCGATATTAACTTTTAAATGTTATAATTTTTTCAGTTACATTTTATTATTTCCTCACATTTCTCGTTTTTTAATTCAATGACTTTTTTTCAATGAAGTTTTAAGAAGGAAGCTTAACAGATGAATTTTAACATTTTTCTAAGTACCACTTTTATTTTTTTGGTCATATCAACCACAAAAGTTCTGATGGCATTTTTATAAGTACGTTTTTATTCGAATAAAAATCGCAATATATTTGAATAATTTCCTATCTATATCAGCAAACATAATATTTATATTAATCATCAAAATGATTTCAAAATTGCCTTCGTGCCTTTTAAATCATTTGCAAAATGAATAAAATATTTTTATAATACAGATCCAAGCTTATTCATGAAAGAATGCATTTAGATTCCCCCCCCCCCATTTTTCTCTTTACCTGAACAACATTTAAAATATTCACATGTAAGGAAAAAAAACGTATATTTTGAATTCTTTTAAACTGAAATTAGGTTCAGACATGCAGTTATTTATTTTATATCAGACTTTTGAATCAAAGGAAAAGTTTCAAAATGTTTTGATTAAAATCTCATTGCTCAATACCCTTTCGTTTAAGATAAAAGTTTTTATACCTTTTAAAAGCATATTTTGAATATAAACTTTTCATCCATTCTTAACATGTAAAATTAATTGAAGAGTAAAAACCTTTCCTAGTACCAAAAGCGAAATTAACATTACTTTGGAAATAAAATATTTATGCTTTTCCATTTATGTTTCAAAGGAATAAACTGCTGCGAAAAAATTAATTTATACTTCAACAAAATTTTATATTACTAATGTGCATGTATTTTTGAATATAAAAGTAAGGTAGGAAATTTTAATAATACAAAGAATTCAATATACATTTCGTGAAAATATTGCAAACAGTAAAAAGAATTAAATATATATTTCTGCACATTTTAAACCAAATGAACAATTAAATTAAAAATATAGAAACAAAACTCTACTAAGAGATAATATATTTTTACAATGTCTCTCTTAATATTCAGTTGAAATTCTTATTAATATACCACGCATTTAAAGTAAAAATGTAGGAGAGTAAATTTTAAATATAAGATGTTGCGAATGTTAGATGATTTACTTCGGATAATTTTAAAATTATTCTAACGGATATAATTATTTTTGATTAAAATACATGCACATTAATTACAGAAAACCGAAAGCTTTAGAATTTTTGAGACGATGTAATGAAAAGTAAACAATTTAATTTAAATATAAAACAATAGAATGTAGTACGTGTAAAATTCTGAATTTATTAATATTTATAAAATTGGAAAATATTCAGAATAGTTTTAAAATCCAGGGTTTAAATTTGTCTCAATAAAATTCTTTAATTATACAGAAATCCAAAAGTTTTTAAAATGTATATAAAAAGATGTAGTAAAACGTTTATAATTCTAAAAAATATACAATTATTGACAAACATAATATAGCTAAATTATGCTTCTTTTGAGCAATATATTATCAGTTTTATTGATTTGTGGGATCTAGAAATATCCGAAAGGTTTGCAAAAAACTAGCATACATTTTTCATAAAATTTATTAAACCTATAAAGTTCTCTAACACAATTCATTTATTTTCTGCCGGGCAGCTCAAAAACTAAGTCTTCAGTTTTATTCCTTTAGTTTAAGTGATAAATTTATCTAGCAGATTACTTGCTCGGAAAAATAATAAATGTGAAAAACGTGTTTTTTCAAAGTGGAAAGTTATAACAACAATCATCAATATGATGAGAAAACATCTTGACTCGCAAACAAATCTTCAACTGGAATGCATTCTATTTTGGGGAAAGAAAAAAAATCTAACTCCGTATAGGAAATTTTCAGGATGTTTTTCTTTCGAAAAGCTCGTGAGTTTCTTTTTTCTTATCTCTCTTCCCAAAATGCAAATTTCGTTATATTCCTTCATCTCAAGAACGAATGTAAATGTTTTTGTTCCAAAAAGCTATTTTTTCTCTTCGATTTTTTTTTATTCTCGTTATTATTATTTCGAGAAAGTAAGAAAAGAAAATTTTGCCTGTTCAAAAGGGTTTCCTTGTATATTTTTCCCAAACTGTTCCTGAATTCAAGTTGCAGATAAAAAAAAAAATACAGAACAGACTTGTATATGAATGTGAAATTTCTACTGAAAGGTGAAACATGTTTGAAACTGAATATTTCGAAGTACCTTATTTGTTGGTTTTAGGAGTCACAGAAAGATATACATTTTATATAAAAAAATTTCAATAAAAAAACAAAAGTGCCGCCCATTGTTATGTCCTTAAGTAAAGATTTGAAACAACTGCGATATTTAGAAACACGAATTTATATGAAATAATGTTTAAAGAAAGTGTTGCATGTTAAATAATAAACTTGACCCATAAGTGTTACTTTTAGAAATAATGAATACCTATTCTAGAGCACTATTATTAATTGATATAACGCATAAGCTTTATTTCGAATTTTTAAAACTGTTTTCAAGAATTTCTACAACTTTCAAAAATATTAAAATTTGAGTTATCTTCATTCAAAATGTGCTTTAAGCTCCCGTCTACCGGCCATTTTGATTTCTTGAAAGCAATGTTCATCCCATCGAATTTCTACTACCGCTCTCAAATCTTTACTATTTTGTCTATTTTAATGCAAAAAAAAGTGCATCCGAAAGTGAAATAAAATGAAGGTTTCTGCAGAATTACATTCTTGTTTCGAACTTAAATTTTTTTCCTATTCAAAGGATTCGTTTATGAGTTTTCTGGTTTTTAAAAATATTATAAAATATTTTCAAAAATTGAGGAGATTCCCCAGAAACCTTTATTATATTTTTGTTCTTTGGGATGCACTTTTTCGCATTCAAATAGGTAAAATAGTAAAGATTTGAGGATATTAGTAGAAATACCATATAATTAATATTACGTTCAGGGAATCCTAATAGCTGGAAGACGGGAGCCGCAATCATCGGTTTAATATTTTAATGAAATTTCCAATAATTGAACAAAAACATTCTGAAATATTAATGCGTTCACAAGCATTTCAAGAAACAATAGAAATCACTACGAAGCAAGAAAACAATATAAATTTGCGTAGACAAACCAGATATTTTTACGTGAACAGAGTCATGTCTTACTTTAGATTTAGTTTTAATTTCTGTATAATCATATTAAAAGTAAAATATCAAACTCTTAATAATAATAATTGAAATCTCATCTATTTCGGATAATACCAACCAGACACTCAAGATCCAACAACAGATTATATAATTTTGTAAAATATGATTCGTACAGTAAAAAAGTAATACTAATTACAATAATTTCTCAATATTTTATCATCATATTTATAATTGGAAGTTCGATGTATATTCAAAGCAATTAATACTAATTTTACAAAAATTCGTAATATCAATTTTATTTTTGATTTGGTTATTGAAATATTTACTAGAGTTTAAATAAATCTATCAATGCCATAGTCTAATAATTCTGATAAAAAAACACACCTTATATTTATTTTGACAAAGTTAATTAATAATGTTTATTATGTTACCATTAAATAGTAATTGTTTAGTAGAATGACTTATAATGAGTACATGCCCATCAAAATTATTAATACTGAAATCAACAAATGATAATTAATTAAGAAGCACAACGAGTGTTCATTCAAGAGATAAGAAATATTCTGTTTCATTCTTCCTTAGAATAGGACAATAATCAGTTAAAATATACAATTAATCATTCACAAATAAAATAATAAGACTTCTAGTACAGAGAGAGATACTCAGAAATAGATACAACTTCTAATTCAAATGTTTCTCTTTAAAACAAGCTCTCCATCATTAGAAACGTCTCGCAAGCCTTCCGAAGAAATACCATTTCTCATTTTGAAAAAGGAAGATCAAAATGGATGGTGAACAGCGATATTAATTTCCAAAGAAAGCTTTTGTTTTTGTTCGCCAAGGAATAGAATTTGACAGAGGATCCATGGGAAGTAGAAACACTCTTTAATGAAAGGAAACTAAGAACTGAAGAAAAATCAGTTTCTGACATTTAGAGAAGGACAGTTTTAAGGTAAGTAAGTATTATTTTATAGGAGTCTATATTAACTATAAATAAAATTTTTTCACTGAATTTCCAAAAAATGTTCCTCGTTTTCTTTTATTTGTTCACATATGTATATAATATTGTTGAGAAAAATATATTAGGACAATTAGTTTTAAAATCTTAAATAAATTATGATAATTGTGGTAGAATTCATTGCACATGACTATTGTCTAACACCTGAAAAAAGTAAACATAAATACACTGATAAATTATGAAATTATTACAGTAATTCTATAATCACACCATAACAAGCCAATTCTTAAAGTATGTTACAAGATTATGGATCAAAAGGAAAATGAATAGTTACTATACACATTTGTGCTTAATTTACAAACAAGACAAATTCACTGCACATAAAAGATAGAACTTAATGTAAATTATTTATAAAAAATATAGGTGTCATTTTTTCCATTTTTAAATAAACGTATTTCTTCAATTTTTGGTACTTAAATTATCTACATTGAATTCTTTAAAAATTTAAAACAGGCTCACATAGAATGTTTTTTAAAATAAAATAAAATTATGGATTAAAAAGGCACTGAATGTTGATCCACCTTGATCGGTCATTTCAGGGTAATTTAATCAAGTTTTAAAGCAATTCTTTTTTTTTTCTTTTAATGATGGATTTGGTACAAAAGTTCAGTTCTCTTCAAGCTTCAAAACAAGGATGGTTTTATTTAAAACCAGAAAAATTATAAGCAAAAAACATATTTAAATCAAAATTAACCTTCAACAATTCCAGCTCTAGACTGGAGAATTTTTCTATTACAACATCAAATAGTGACACTCTCGTAGTAACACCTGTACGTGTAAAATGTTTCATTTTTCACGAACAGAAGATCAGTCCAATAGAAATTTCTCACAAAGAGGAGCTAAATGAAATATATAAATAAAAATCCCCATAAAATTCTGGGAAAAAAGCAACATAATAGAGATTTTTTTGAAACCTTAAGTCAAAGTTTTCACATAAAATCTATGGATTCTATTCCCCTTTCTCCTCTCAATGTACTCTGATTTATGGGTGAGATGATATACCGTTCTATCTCTTTGCCTAAAAGGAAAACTCACACATCAGAAGGATAAGGGCAAATAAATGGATTTTTGGTAAGGCCTGCTGACTTGTCCTTTAAAATAAGAAGAATAATCCTTTTTGCAGTATCCATTTGTCAGTAATTCATTTTAGGGAAAGAAAATAGATCTAACTACATAACATAAAACATTAACCTACAATGGGTTAGGTTTAAAAAGTTATCATTATCCTACAGAAGATAAACTGTTTTAAAATTTTGAGTTGCATCCAGTTGAAACTATTAAATTGATGATTGTATTGATTTTATAACAGAAAGTTGTGCTTAAAATTCTGCTTTTAAAAGAAAGCAAAGAAACTATTTCACATATTAAATTTAAAAAAATAAAAAAGATTGAATCAAAATAAGCGAATACCTGCATTAGATTTTCATAATAGTACTTAGGTGAAAAATATATTCAAGTATTAAAATCATTCATGAGACACACAATAGCCATCAAAAATGATGAAATGATAAGCAATTTTTTTTGAGAAATTTTGAATATAAAGAATTTTGTAGGGTTTCTCTTTAACACTCTATTTCAACAGCAAAAGCTGCAATGAATAAAAAGCACTTTTTACAACATAGTTTTATTTTGAAAAACCTAAATAAAATCTTTTAAACAGATATTTCAGGAATTTAATTTTATATTGTAATATTTTAGCATTTGAAAAATTAAATTGATTATACTTTGTTCTTCTTCAAATATGAATTCGAATGGAAGTTAAGTATTATTTCAAATGATTTATTGACTCCTAATTTTTAATTTCAAGGTTATAATATGTAGAGCGGATGAAATGTTACACACACATGTATTTATATGTAAGCAAGATAAAATGATTACATTTTATTAACACAAAGCATTTGAAAAAAATTTAAAACATTAACAATTAAGAGACAAAAACCAAATAGTTACAGGAACAACCAAATTACTGTCATACAATATATTATCATGCAATATAATAGCATTATTTTCGCCTGTAATGTGATGGTACTTCAGTAAAATGTGAATAAAACATGACTATATATATGCATGAAATAAAAAAAAAAATTAAAAATAAGTCATGAAAAGTGAAAAGTATAACACAAGACTTTTCATTGTTAAAAATTATTATATTTAAACAACGTTTTATAAATTTAAATCCTGATCAAATAACAGAAATAAAATATTTAAAATCAAACTTTAATTGTAATACATTTGAACTAATAACTCATTAATTTGAAATAAAATGTTTGATTAAACACATTCTGTACATGATCACTAGATATTTAATAAAATCTGGAATAAAGTTTCACTACAAAGACTAAAAACATAAAGATCTGTAAAATGTATTCCAAGATAAAAATCTCTCTCGCCCCCCCCCCCCTCCTCTGATTAGACACTTCAGCGTTGTATCAGCAATCGCTTGACTAATTCCACAAATCGAAAATAGTTCTAATTCCAAAGAAATTTTTTTTTATATCAAAGTATTTGCTTTAGACTTTTTTCTTTGCTTTTTATATATAAAATAAAACAATAGGTATTCTTTAAAAGTGGTAATTTATTTTTACATGAATTTTTTGAGCCAGCTGTCTTTAAATTTATGTATTTTTTTCAAACACGAAATCATTTTTTCCGCGCCAAAATCTTCAGCAAAAAATTTCGTTTCTTTTGGATTAAATAAGCTTAAAGGCATTTTTTTTATTTCCTGTTTTTCTTGTTGTATATCATGCAATTATTCTTTAGATAAAGGCCGGTCAGGAATTTTTATACTCAATATAGAATTTCACGTAATTTAACAATTAAAACAAAATACCCGTACTACAAAAATAAAAAACTATGAATTAATCTATACTAATTTTTCTTTTTAATCGCCTAATTTATTGAAAATATCATTGCCACATATATTTGCATGAAATAACAGGAAATGGTAGCAGGTATATTTAAAATTTAAGATAAAAATGAATTCAGAAGTTTTTTGCAAAAATGTGAATCAAATCTTGGTAATTTTATAGATGCTTGATACGCTTAGTAATTCCATAATCTTTATTCTAAATATTACATATCATTTAATTATTTTACATGAACGATCTATTATAAACTCACTTCTAACTCTATTACTAAAACTAACTACTAATCATCATCATTTCAGATTTCAGTTCACGGTTGTCCTTAGACAAAAAACACATCGGGTTGTATAACAACAACAATATTTATTCTTCTTACTACCGCTCGTTTACAACAGCTCCTCTCGGAGATTCGGTCAGGTCCCGACTGAGGGGATCGTGTGACATCACACTCTCTCCCTTTACAAATGAACGCCCTCTAGAGGCAGGCTCTAAGTAGGAAAGTTAACAGATCCTACAGATATATTAAATAAAAAAAATTACTCATTATTAAACACATTCAACACATTTGTAAAAAGTATCTCTCACTCAATAAGCATTATAAAAATTGTAAAATAAAAACTTTACAATTTAAAAATTCAGTAAGTTGATACAGCACTCTTAAAAAAGTATTTATTTCTCAAATCGGTTTAAAAATCAGCTATTAGAATAAGAAAGAGTTTCATCGCTTTTTTGAAACTAATGGAAAAGCTATATTAATATATTGTAATTAAAATTTAAATTAAGAAATTTGTAAAAAGTTTAATATGTTTTATCAAAGAAACATGCGTCAAAATACATATTACTAAAGGTTACACGATTTAATTAGTTCAGTAATTCAAACTCTAGTATGAATTTATTTTCTACACTCTTTAATGTTGTATAATAACTTAAAAACTTATAGATTAATAAATACATAATTTCGTATTCTATTAATTTTCCAAATAACTGAAGAAGTTTTAAAGTAGCAACATATTAACTAATGACAGTACTAATATTGGCCAATAACGCTGAACTAAGTCAATGACAAAATTCAAAGTCATTCAAAAGAAGACTATTGTAAGATGAGCGATAGTTTAAATTGATTTTTCATTCCATCACAATATTTTTCTCACCAAAATTATCGAATACACATCTCAGACTGACAAACTAGGTTTAATGAGGCATTGAGAAAACTTCGATAACAGAAGCTGCCAAAGACAAATGATTGAAAATATAAGATTGATTGAGGAAATAAAACGGCTAAAAAGCTTTACGGCTAAGAATTTGGAGGTGATTGATCAGATTTTTCCGAGATCTTCTAGATAATTGTTTGTGGCGTTGATGATATCTCGTATTATCTTTTCACCGTCAAATCAATGTGAGAATAAAGGAAAACAGAACATTTTCAATTATTAGTAAAATTTGAAATTGTTAGAAAGTTATACTGCAAGTAAAATAATATGCTGTGATATTTGTGCCAAAGAAAACACTCTAAAATTTCAAAAAATATTTAAACAGAAAAGAAGTGTATTTTAACAAAGATTAAATATATGACTTAAAGAAGGAACAATATCTGAAGAAAAAAGTTACTAATATATAACATCGCGTATAAAAAACATACGGACCTATAATTTTTTCGAAACAATAGTGAAATTAATAAACAGAAGAAAAATAATCAACTTGGGAAAAACAATACCAATTTATTACAGAACAGATACAGTTCACAATTTTTGGGGGAGAAATTAAAATAAGAAACCCACTATCCCAAAACTCAATGGGCAAATAGAGTTTTATCCTTATAAGCTCAAATTTTGAAACCCTTGTTTCGAATTCATTAGAATACCCAATTAAACATGCTTTGAGCTACAGCAAATTAGGTTTTAAACAAAACCAACTCTCTAGTTTACTTGCTGCTTTATCTTCAATAAAGTTGAATTAGTGTCCATGAACATACCTACCTCGTGCAAATACCCCCTAAGAATTTTCACTGAATTAAGATCCGGGGTAGTAGCTTTTCAATCCTTAATGATTACTTGATTCTGTACGAGTGAACCATGTTTTAGTAGATGTATAAGTGTGAATCGAGGCGTTTTCTTGCTGAAATAACCAGTTATCACCTCCCATAACTTTTCCAAATGGAAGTAAATAAACCAGAAGCATATCTTGATAAACTACTGAACATTGATGATTTGTAGGAAACATATGTTTATATGTTTATTGCATATTTATTTATATATTGCATATTTATTTTTATGTTTATTGCATATTATATTGTTATTTAGGTAAAATTGTTGAATCAGAGAGCACCCCACATTATGATAAAACCACCTCCTTATTGTCAGCTAAAGGAAGAGCGCGATACGTCTTGGAGGTCGAGCCAACAATAGGCCCAACCATCTCGACCATTCTATATTGAATTCTTTTTCGTCGCCGAAGAGAACAGCTAACCATTCCTATTTCTAATGCATGTGTTTTTAACACAAAAAAATCGAGCGTCTCGATTATGTGCTTTGAGCAGTGATATTCACCACATACTAATGTAAACATGAAACTTGATTGCTTGTGTACGACAATGAATAATGATATTGAATTGCTTGGTTATTGAAAATTTCACAGATATACATCTTTTGACTGGAAGCAGCTCACAATAAACTGTCTATCTTGCCCTAAATACCCTATTTCATATTCCTAACCCATGTACTCTTATTAATTTATCTCGATGAGAACCACAATAACTAAAAAAGAATTCCGCATAGAATATTCAAAAATAAAAATGTTTACCAAGATCTTAAAGAGTACTATACAAGAGGTTTTGAAATTGAACTATTAATATAATATATGTAAGGGTATCTCTTCTATGAAGGGAATTCATTTTCGTTAGGAGTTGTTTTCCCATACGGATCGCTTTCGATCCCAAGTGTTGACATTCCATATGCCTCTTAACGATTTATATAGTTTACCCTCTAAAATTCTTTTCACCCCCTTTCTTTTCATTTTTATTCATTTTTAAACAATAGACATGTAATATAAAATAAAACTAGTGTTAAAATGTTACAGTTTTTGATAACTTGCTTGCTTATATAAATATCAATGTTTGTTCCAGATTTTTATTTACCATATCTCTGAAACTAAAAACACTTCTTTATACCACATGCGTCTACAAACTTATTTACACAAGTCTTCAGTCATTGTTTACCTTTAAACTGGAACTTTCAGTCCATGGACGTATCGAATACCGCGAATATCGAGCTTTCATCGACTAGAACTGCTAATATCGATTTTTCTTCTCGACTGTACAGTATACTCTACCGTAACAGTTCTTTCTTTATTGGTTCGGGGGAGGAGGTGATACGGTACAAAAGAAGAAAAAGAAATAGAAGTGGTAGTGGACGGGGGTGGGGTGGACGAAGAAAAACGAAAGACAGAGGTTAGGTTCAGAGCAAACATTCGCACCGATCGTTTGGCGCCTATACGTTCCCCCCTCCCTCACCAACCTTTCAATCCCTCTAAGGATTGAAGTATGAGATAATCTACACACACTCGAGAAAGAGAACGTTTAATGAAAAAAAATTTATCCTCCAGACGTGAATGGTAAACAAAGGAGCTTCGATGGATGAAAGAAAGAATCAACTGGTCATTCAGTGAATGTAATGAAGAAAATTCGAGAGAAAAAATATCACAAATTGTTAAAAACATTCCACAGCCATTAGAAAATGAACTAGAAATCTTATTTTGTATAAAGGTAGAAATAATCTCACTTAAAAGCAGATTTCATAATTCAAAGCATTTCAATTACCCAAAATGAGAAAAATTTTGGTAATTTTCAATTGATGAAATTTAAATACAGACGGAACAAGAAGTACAAGAGGAAGAGATAGTTGACAAATTTTTTTTACATGTATGTATATGTAAAGATAATTTCATTGGAACTATATATATATATATATATATATATATATATATATATATATCAATGATTTCATAAATCTTTTCGTAATATTAGAATTGAGCTTTCTAATTGTAATAGGAAAGCGTTTTTCATCGAATTGTAAAAACTCAAATGGTTTCAAATTTAAAACGTATTTATAATGCATATTCCTAAATTCTAAAAACAATTTTATAAAAATAGATAACATCAGTAAATTATGTGCATGCATTTTTTGAAAGAATAATTACAAATTCGTCAATAATATTACACAAGCTGTTTTACTTTGAAATGGTTTTCAAAAATGACAAAACATGTCGTATGTTATTTTGAAAATATTCAGTGATAAAAAAAAAATATTGAGAGATACATCAAACTTATAAATTAAAAAAAACATCCTGAACTCATTCAATGACAAATGCCTTGAAACTTATCACCACACTTTTGAAAATACATTTAATTTCTCAATTAATTATAATTAAAAGATAAAAAATTATATCACTAAGTTAAATTTTGATAAAAAAAAAAGCATAGCTGAAAACACAGGATATAACATTTCTTACAAACAATGAAATATTCAATCCAACAGGTATTTCATCGCTAATAAATAAATAATTAATTTAAAATTTTGCAAACTATTTTGAATTGGTGGAAAGGAAGAGTATATATATCAACAATTTGAAACAAATCATATCCGTTGAAAGCGCATTAAACTCGATGTCTTTGCCATGATTATACCCCAGTAAATTAGATATTATCTCTATCATGCATTTAACTAATGATCGGAAGCGATCACGTTTTCGCAGCCTGCTCAAATAGTCAAGCGCGCGATGTGCCAGTTGAACCTTCAACAATATCCCATTAGACAGAAATCGCGTTTCGAAGCTTTCAGGGCACGTGCGTTAGACATAAATCCTAGTTTAAAATAGACTTTTCGAGATGATAAATCTTCGAGTACACCTGCATGAGACATAAATTCCGTTCTGAAACAGAATTATTAATTTTGTGTGTCGACTTCATAAAAAATAATAAGTTGTAACATCAGTGTGCTTTTAACAGATTTTACTCGTTTTTACGACGGTACGCTTCACAATTTGTATTTTCTTGCGTTCCCTTTGCATGATTTAACACATTTTAATGCGTATAACAAGCGATAAACTTATTTTTCGAGACAATTATCAATTTGAAGGGAAATCTTTATTATGATGTAACAAACTATGAAAAAGATTTTATTGGTACATTTATTAAGTTCAGTTCTATGGCAGTTTAAATATAGGATGAATTAAGAATTTAATTAGATTTAAGGGAAACCATTACATATGTATATTTCGAGTCACACATAAAAATATATTCATTAATGAAAAATTATTCAAGTTGTTTAAGGGAATAGAAAGGGAATGAGAATTATATATTTTGCGAAAAATATGATCACATTTGAGCATGTAGATATACTACATTATCAAAAAATTAGTTATTTAAATTCGTATAACGATCTTCGTAACGCGCAAGTCTAGTGCAAGACAGACAGTAAAACAGATTTATCAGAACAATCTTATATTCTAATCATACGACATTTTGAAACATTTTCAGCAATAAGGATATTTTGTGCGCAGAAACTGAAAACATGCTTCTAATATTTATTTACGATATATAGTATTTATTATTGTTATTCAATAAGGCAAATCGCAACATAATTCAAAAATATTTTTCATTTCGATGATTTTTGCATTGAGACCTGCTATATTAAATTGTTCAGAGCTTCCGAGGCAGGACAGGAAAACAAATTCTTTTCATATCAACGGAAAGATTTAATTCAAATATCAAAATTCCAGGCGCACCTTCTTGATTCTTCCTAATTAAAGACGACAAACCCGTTTCAGCGGAACCACATCAAGAAGTTCATTCTCACCTTCCATTAGCCACCGAAGGACGCGTACAGAAGGCGAGATATTTTTTTTTACACACACGTCGTTGTTGTTCCCGGACTGAGTTACGAAATCTGAGTTTATTCGTTTATTTACGATCCGTCCCTCGTCTCTGCAACAGTAGAGCCACAGAATGAATACCAAACGGCCCTCCCCGGACTACAAACGTCAGATCTCATTTGGGATTCTGCAAGGCCTTCTTCTAACATCCCCGGTAAAGAACTCCTGATACGACAATAGCCGAGGATGCACGAGTGGGAAGAAAGTTAGGGAAGAGAGCTTCACCTAGCAAAAGAGAGAGCTCAAGATTTTGTCTTCTCTTTTATTTGCAACACAAGTTGCGAATTTATGTGCTGGAAAAGACCAGGACGCAATTTGCATTTTGTTGTCTAGGATTTCGAAAGGGATATATGGAAGACTCGTCCCATTTTGTTTTTGGTAAGAAGAAGGTTTGGAAATACTTTCTTTCTCCAAAGAAAAACGTTGACTTTGGCGGAAGTAGTAACAAAAGAATATGTAAAGGAAGAAAGTTTACTTGGTATAGAATAGAATATACATATACATATAATGATCGTGCGAAGTATTGCATAATTTTAAAATATTACGTAAAAATTTGGGTAATAAATAGACAAATAGGAATTTTACAACAGAAGAACCTTACAGTTACATACACAGTCTGCCTAAATGTAATACTATTTGTTTTGTTTCTCATAAAATTTTAGTGATATAGAAACATAAATAAATTACACAATTTATATGTATATTTAAAATATGTACAAAAATATTTATAGATTTATCGATTTCATTGAAAATCCATGAAAACTACAACATTATGGAAATCATGCAATGTTTGATAAAATTTGTAATGAAACTAATAATAATATTATTTAATACGAATAATAGGAATTATTAACTGTAATTATTCGTTATAACATAACTCTTGAAATTTTTAATAAATAAAAATCCATTAAAATATAATACATCTATTATTTTTAGAATGCATTCAACAATATGACATGCTTAGTTAAATTTTTATTCAAAGGGTTTCGACAGACATCCAAAATATTTATTTTTCGAAACTGCAAGAATTTAGCGCATATATAACTAATGCCAACCGAGAATAATTATTCACAAAAGTATATAAAAATATCTCACGTTTTTCAAAACAAACAAAAGGTTTTTCTGAAAATTATATGAAAAATACCCCTTTTTGTTTCCATTGATTAAATGTGAGTTATCTTTTTTAATAAATTATATGCGTTGGCGTGGTGTGGAAGTTAGGAAAGGACGGTGACTGCTCAGATGCAGTCTTCGTCAATTGATCGAGGTTCAAAATGGCGAGGTCCATCGCCAATAGTCCTAGTGTTGCTTCTAGTGCGACGTTAATAAAACCAACCAATGAATTATTATATGATTACTGATTGCTAGCTATTCTTCTTAACAAATATTGAATGTTATTCTTAAAAATGCTTACTTTACAAAAGTGAAAATTTCATGGATTTCTGTCTTTAAAAAAGTATACGGAGACATAAATTTTGCTGCAAGAGTAGATATTATTATTGATTTTTAAATCAAAATATATTTAATCATCTTTTTTGTACACAAAACACCAAAAATCGTATTGAAACATAAAAAATATTATTTTATAAACATAATTTAAAACATAAAATGTTCATTCTAAGTAGAAAAAGTTAAAAAATGATTTGTAAAACTTTTTAAATGAGTAAATCACTTGTAATCACATAAAGTAAAAGGTAAAGTACCTTGAAATTACCGAAATGTACCTTGATGCACATATTTCTCAGAAAACCATACTTAGTGATTTATTTTAATGAGATATTTATATTTTATAATACATTCTTCAAAAGTTCTAAAACATGATTGAGCTACGATCAATTTTATTTATTACGTACAAACTTCGTAAAATTCTTGAAAAAACGTTTTGGTCAAAATTTACAAAAATAAGAATTAAACAACAGCAAAACAGTAAAATCGCAGAATGTGAGTTAGAATATAAGTTTTCAGCTTTTAAACTCAAAGGAAAAAAAGAACGAAGTTTTAAATTTCTTACCTGTAAGAAGGGAATGCTTTCGATCTTTTGTTGGAGAGGCATTGTGCCACATTAGAACTTCGGTTCCCCATAGAATTCAATTTAGTGTCTATTTTTCCAAGTAAATCATAGCATACATTTTTATCACGAATAATCAGATTTAGTTTTCAAAATTTATTCAAATCGTTCAAAAAAAAAAAAAAAAATTCCTTTCTTACCATGATATTTAACGCGAAAATGAAGATCTAATATCTACAATTCGTACAAGAGTTAACGAATCAAACATCAAATCAAAATACTAAAATGCAATACCTTGACAAAGAGCAAAAATTTAATGCAACGATCTATAAGCAAAAAATAAACCATACAGAACAAATATGCTTGAACAGAACCAATTTGAGCCAAACGAAAAAAATGCGACTAATATCGAATTTTTCATCCAAGGGGGAGAAGGAAGGGAAAATTCATAAAAAACATAGTTAGATTCTGAAGAAAGAGTAAATTATAAATCAACAACAATTATTTGAAAGATTTCAATTAAAAAACTTCTGAGAATGTTGCATAATATTTTTTAAAACTATTTTAGTGCAATTTCCGCGTGGAAAGTTAAGTAATAAAAATTACAAGAAAAATTCCAATGCCACTAAATTTTCAAAAAATAGTTCAACCATTACATTTCACATTTAACCTCGACTAAATTAAAAGTATTATTTAATATAAATGTAAGTATACATTTCCATTAATAAGAATACCTACAACATTCTTTAAATTTTATTCTGTATCATTCTAAGCGAGGTTCTGGAGAGCCATAATTTTATCCTTTTATTGTGTCACGTAGGATATATTTCTTCAATATTGCTGCAATGTGTCATGAGATGTCGCCATCTTTTAAATGCAAAACACGGACGCAGTACGAATTTTTTCGGCTCCAAATGGTGAACGTGAGAGTTATCAAAATTCACGCAAACGCATAAATGTACCCCAAAACAACACCATTTATTACAGTCGAATTGAACACTTTTTTCCAACTTTTTACAAATATTTGTTTCTTTTTATCATATTTATCATAAAGAAGGGCAAGTTAAATATAAGAGCACACATCTTATTCTCCAAAAATCTAAGATATATTAATTTTCATATCATCCGTTACAACATTTTTTCAAAAAACACATATTGTTTTAAACACTATTTCTTCGTATTTTTTTTACAGTACAATTCAGTTTTGCAACATTTAATCTAAATTTCATGTATGTTAGGAGATAGTTAAATAGCGACCTTGATTTTAAAGTTATAACTTTAACATGATAAATCCTGTTTTTGAAAGCCACAATGAACTATTACAATTAAGACATTCTTTTTTTTTATCGGCTGCATATAAGACATGCTGCATATTCGAAATTAGAGTTCGATAAAAAATACTTTTCTTTCTATCAAAAACTATTAAAAATCAAACTTGTATAACTTGCAAATGTAGAATTACGAAAACACGTGAAAAATTAATCATTTAAATTGTACAAAAAGATGACAATGTAAAATAAAATTTTTGAGTCGAAATATTCTTTTTAAAATCAGCTTTTAGAAATAGAGAGACAATTCTCTCTGAAGAAAAATTCTTTAAACTTAAAAACTTCTTAAGAAACTGTAGAGGTTTTTAATTTTATAATTAAATCAATACATTTAAACTTAGAAAGAGTTTAAATAATGTCAAACATAAAAAAGTGTATTCGAAAATGCTTTATATTTAAGAATAATGCAAAATAATGAAATCAAAAAGTAAGTATGCAAGAAATAGAAATTAACTTTATTTTTCCTTCGCTGAATTTTAAATGAAATTTTTTAAAACTCATTATTTAATGATTAACATATTGAATTTTAAAGACTTACGCTTATTAAATGTTTGGCAGAAACACTCTATATGCCATTTAAAATAATTATGTTTCAGAGAAAATAACATTTAATAATTTTGTTATTTATACCATTATCTATTTTTTTTTTCAACTTTCACAAGAACTTCCGACATTTTAACTCATAATAAATTAATTTAATAACAATAAAAATTTAAATTACGCAAAATTTTTACGCATCTTAAAACAATTATTTAGAAACTCAAACTCACTACGCTAATCCAAAGGGGGGAAACGAATAGAAAATAGCATGCAGCATACTAGCCAACAAAATATAGCAATATATTTTTAATAAAAATAAACTAATTTTTAAATGAAAAAAAAAATTATATTTAAAACTCAGTTTTTTTCACTTTATAGACAACAAACGCGGTGGTTAAAATAAATTTTTAAACCTCCATCAAATTAGATGTCTCGTGCAATAAAATCACACCAAGATGTCACTATTATGAAACATCAAATATACTACTTGAGAGAGTTAGAAACCATTTATGATCACTGGCAGGAAACCAAAACAGTGAAAAAAGTAAATATTTTTCGACCGGTAAGAAACTATGAAGAGGAAACATAGATACACAGGTTCAGCTTTTAGGAGGAATGGCACAAAACTGAAGAGAGACAGAAATCCGCATCCCTCTCCACGATGTTCGGGCTGCCGATAGATGGCGCTGAGGCTTATTCGATTATTTAAAAGAATTCGGTTGCAGTTTATCCTGTATAATACCATTTATCATAGCTTTCAACTCCAACACGCGAATGTGCAAACGGGTATAGGAACCCCCCCCCCTCCCGTGTGGTACAGTCAAGGTTTCCTCCCCCACCCCTTCTTATTTTTGAACTAAAAATGAACTGATGATTTTTTTTTTATTTTACTTTTTTGGATGAGAAAGGAATTGAGCCGGAGAAAAATGTTTTCGTAATACATGACAAGTCAAATACAGTCGAAGGTTTTAGAATACAAGTTTAAAGAAATTCTCTGAGCAATGAAATGAAATAATTATAGGGATATTTAAATAGGATTATTTGGCGCAACCCCGATGTGTGCCATTTACAATCATAGTGTTATTAGTAACTGTAAATAAAAGTATATTTTCTAATGGAAAAAATAACAAAAAAAACCCTCGTAGTATTCGCATGATTAATTATTTTCTAAGATATTCCTGGTGATTCAAATCATTGTCCACTGTAATAGCTCAAGTATAAATTTGGTTGAGATCGATATCTCAGTTGTATATATCATCTTACAAAAAAGACAGAAATAATTAAAGAAAACATTAGTTTAAAAGTCTAAAAGACTGGGAAAAGAGTGATATATATTTTAAGGGTTAACACAATAATCTTTCATTATAAAGAGTCTTCGAAAAGAAATTTAAGATAACCATATTCGAAAATGATTGATTACAGAGCAATGAAACTAAGTAAACCTTAAAAGAAAGTTTCAGATTTTGTTGGCACAGCAGAAAAACTCGAAGATAAGTAAGGAGAATGTAATTAATTTATAAGAAACTATCACACAAATTAATATTTTTTAACCCCGTTCTTCATTCATAAGAACAGGAAAAATACTGAATATCAAGTTTACAATGTAAATATAAACAGATTATTCACAAATAGGACACATCATTAGTAACTATATGGTTAGTTGCACTATAACTGAAATAAAGAATAATTATTTTAAGTACTTTTTACATTAACTAAATGAAAAAAATACTTACTGAGAATGTTCATTAAAATGGAATACAGAGCAAGACCCTAAATATTAAATAAACATATTAAACGTTATTAAGTTTAATGAGGTTTCATTCAAAGAAAATCGAATAACATTAATTTCAAGGGAATCTACATAATCTTTAATTACTTAAAATATAAATTAAATACGACCCAAATTGGAAGCAGAAATCATTTATTATGATTCTAAAATCAATTTCAAACAGATATTCGTTAAAGAGGGAAAATAAATTCCTAATTTAATCATTTAGAACGAAGAAAACATATTTTTGAAGTCGTAAATATCTAACAAATACACGTAACTTTGAGATAGGTTTATCCATTTACAAATAAAAAGAGATTCGATGGCAATATAATTATTTTTTGAACATTATAGTAATAAAATTACAAATATATAATAAAGCTTCATATGAGATAAGAGTAACAGATAATGAAGCATTCACAGATTTATGGAATAATTTAAACAGGAAACTTCTAATCGAATAAGAATATATTAGGTGCATCAAATTTACTAAAGAATTTCAATAAAAATATCCGAGGCATAACTTTTATCACGTGTTTAAAACCAACCCCGAAACATTTTTCATATTTTGTTCATAAGGAAAAAAGAATAATTAGCTCGTCGATAAATTGGAAATATTATAATGACCTGGATCATAATAAAACTTTTCCTTTTTAAAACTCCATTGTGAAATAAAGAAACTTTAGTGAATAGTTATTACTTTACTTATTCACGTTTTATTTAATTAGTTTATCTTTTGAGTTCAGCGAATTTTTTTTTGAAACTGCTTAAGAAGAGTTAGCGCAGCATTGACCATTAAGTTAACTACACATGGCGAAAAAAAGATACGAGACAACATATTTTATTTTAATTATTTGGAAGCAGTATTGAGGTTAATTATTGGATCAAACACAGTGCATATGTAAACAATAATATTAATCTCGTTTATATTTTAAAATAGGTTATAATTAAATTATAATTTCTTACAATTGATGGACAACAAATAACAGACTTGTCTTTAAATGAATTATTTCATTCCTTTTAGTATAAATTTTTTTAAAAAAATACAAATATCAAAGTACTAATGATTAATACCAGTTTATAGAGTAAAAAACTAACATTTAGAATAAACCTTTCACGAATTGAGATTCAAGTAAATTTATTGCTGATTTTCAGAAACCTTTCACTTCTTTTTAAGAGATTTATTGAAATAAGATATAGAATGCTTGTACACATATTCTTCAATTCTCTTCAGGTTTAAATTTATCTACACATGAGCTCCAATATATCGATTATTTAAAGGAATTTTCAGTTTAATTAAGCCTTGTTTTTATTTTAAATTAAACATAAAATAGAACACATAAGTAATGAATACGAAAAAAAGGAGAAACATACAATTATTTATTGGATTGCATATTACTTTAATGCAATACATAGGGAGAAAAGGTAGAATGCAAAGTAATTTAATAAAAAGAAATCTAGTTCATAGTACGAGTATTATAAACATAACAGAACTGCTTCACTGTCTATTAACTACCTTAGTAAGAAAAACACTTTTACAACGTTCATTTTTTAAAAAGATGAAATAACCTGATAAGCATCACTGTGAAAGCAGAAAAACGACAACAATAACAAATGTTTTATTGGACGAACAAAAACCAATAACTTTTACTGTATGAAACTTAGAAGATTCACAAATGAAGATGAACAAAGGCGACTGCTTGCTTTCACGCCTATTCGTACACTTTGATATAAAATTTACTTAACTTTTAAATGATGTCAACTTTTTTGATATATACTTAAAAGTTTTCAAGTCTCATTATTACAAATATGTTAGGTATTCCAAGTTACTATTTGAAATATCATACCTATTTAGTAATCACAGTATAGCTATTAATATAGCGTAAAAATAAAAAAAAATTACAGGTTGACGATCATAATTTTACTCTATACAAATAAATTTTTGAAATAATTTCTTTAGTTTTGAGGTGGATTGGGGGGAGAGGGGGGAAGCATTGTGTAGCCAGACGAATTCCTTGGTTTTAATGATATTTATTTCCAACACATTGTTGACTATTGTAGAAAATATATCAGATGTCAAAAAGGAAATCCTACAAAAATAGACACTCACCTACAAATTCAATGGAAAGATAATATTTAAAATAAAATAATGGAAATATAAGACATTAAAATACAAAAAGCAGAAAATAGCATACATAAATTTCATACAAATTTTTTTTACTCTCAAATTTTTCTAGAAAGGTGAGAAGGAAATTATATTCCACACACACAGTCGATCATAAAAGTATTTATATTTCGCTAAACTCCGAACATTTAGAAGAGAAATATGCGAAATCATTTCAGACAAGCTGGCTTTTACAACGTGTTTCATTAAGTGTAGCATCCAAACTACCAGTGGACCATTTATAACGTTAGTGTTAGAACCATTTGCAGTTTAGAAGGATATCTTTTAACAGTGTGTTTGAAAGACGTGGCACTATGTGAATTATCTAAAGAGATGCTGTTATATTGAAGTTATAAAATAGAAAATGATTCAAGGAGTCAGATTTTCTTGGGAAAGAAAATGAGCAATTAATCATAAATATATTATCCTACAAGAATCTATTTAATTATTAATAGATCTATTGCTACACTGTTTTTGAAAATACTATATGTACTCAACACACTGATAAAACATTGAACTGCATTAAAACAACTTTTTGAGGAATAATATTGCAAATATTAATTAACTTTGATAAGAATTAATAATAAAAAAAAGATATATAACTAATTGGCATAAATTTATCATTTATTAAATTTTAAATATGATTTATGGATGTGATAAAATTGTTCATAGCTAAATCTTTATTCGTAATTTTACATTTTCCTATGGAATTAATGTAATATCAATTAACATTAATAATTGTAGAATTAAAAACTATTCTGACTTTTCGAAAATTCAACCACATACAGTAGTTGAAATATATGTTCAGGGGGAAAGGGTAATGGTAATTTGAATATATTTCATCCTATAAATTACTGCAAAAAACAAAGATATCATTCATTAATATGATACGACAAATTTATATTTTTACTCACATGCTATCCAAAAAATTCTGATGTAATACAAATTAATTACTGTTCGTTTAGTACAAATGTAAATTACGGATATTAATAATTACTAAATGCTTCCTAAAAGTACATTTGATATGTGAACGTATGTCAAAATTTGCCTATAATACAAATACTCGAATTATCCCGTTAAAATTAAAATTCAACAAAATACGCAAAAACAAATTCAATTTATTAATTTTTGTACACAAAGTAATATAAAATTACTGATTTTTTAAAAACCATATATATCATGTATGTGAAACACTTTTAAAAATAAAAATAATAAATATTAACTATAAAAACTTGAGGCATTAAATCCAAATTCGAAAAAAAAAAAAAAAAAAAAAAAACGAAAAATACAAAGGCAGAAATTTAATATAAATTAAATTTCGAAATTAATTACAAACATTTTAAAAATTAATGCAATTAAAAATGTTGAATTTCGGTTTGGTAAAATTTCAATCCCTATTTTTAAATCCTGCATTTTTTTCAAAATTGAAGTTGTTATAGATTTTGTTATTACATTAAAATTCAATGAATTAGCTTTAAGCTTATTTTAAATAAATGCATTTATTCAATGTTCAGTACTTTTCAATATCTTAAAATGTACTTTTATGTTTAATATCTTAAATGTTCAGCATTTTTCATAAAGATTTTTACCTTTTTAATCTTTAATGATAAAACTTCGGAAACTCGCAAGAAATTTATAAAGAACTCCTTTAATTTCTCATAAGCAATTTCAATTCTAAGATGACTTTAATGTTATAAATGATTAACTCAACTTTCGTGATGAAATAAGCTTAAAAGTTTTAACTGTAACTTAATTAGTACAATCAAAATATAGAACTACGAAAGAATTAAAACATTCGGCTAAGAACAAATTGGATTTATTTCTATTTTAAGCAATTCAGTTAAATACAGAAATAAAATTAAGTAAATACAACGCACAAGTCAATTGCATTTATAATTAAATATAATTTTTGTGATTCATTAAAACTCAGAGAAACTGCATGAGTTAAAAATTAAGCCATAAAATTCAACAATATGATGAACTTTCCAATGATACATAATTTATTCTAATATAAGTAAAAACAATCAAATTAATTTCGTTTAGTGGAATTTTATTTTTAACAAAGAAATTTTAAATTTAAATTATATTGTGCTAATTACTTTTAAGAAAATATATACAATATTTATTTAAACTTTGTGTAAATTGCCCATTTAAAAAATTATTTTTAAAGGTTTCGCAAATTGATTTAGCTCCATAAATAATTTAATAAAATGAAGAATTTAAGATAAAATAAAATTTTAAAGATATTGAATAATCCTTTAAAAATATTTTACATAAAAGGTATGTGATTCTAAATGTTCTCTTATTTTCTTACATTTTTGCGTGGTTTAATATTAATCTGATAGGTGAACTAGAAGGAAATTATATTCTTATCTTTAAAATAGTCTTTTTTTTAGAGTTGGTTCGATTCATTTAAGAAAATTTGCTTTTAGCATTTATAACGCATTTAAATAAAAGCAGAATGAAGGACCAGTTTCATTATATTTTCCCTTATTAGAACAGAGAGAGAAAATCAAATAGTATTTAATACCGTTCATTTTGTTTACTCAGAAACATTTCGAAAATAAAACGAGCTGTTTTGAAACAACAATAGTCAATAAGCTTATGAATTAAAAGATTATGAACTTGGCATCTTAAAATTATACGTGAAATTTACACGAAAACAAAAACGTAATAGCAGGATAGCGACAAATGCCATCTAAGTTTTAATAAGAATAAATACAAAGAAAAAAAATCGCATAAGATTGCAACAGGCTTTCTTAAACGGTATGATTAATATGTAAGCTTGTTTGGAAAGTACTAACCCTACTCCCTAAAGACGATTCACAAGAGCTATAATAAAAATATCTAACTGTATATAAAGATAATAACTATAGTATATGTCTTTATATACTAATATAAAGACATATGTCTATAAAATACTACAATATAATGGATTAAATTAGTGTAAAATAAGTAAAAGGCACTAAAAAGAGACCATGTACATATTAACCTTTAATGATCTGCAATACTTAAAAAAATAAAAGCGCATCCGCATTTCTTATTCATTCACAAAATTTAATTGCATTCATTTTTGCACAAACATCATTTGCGTCATAACTACTCCCGACTTTACTAAAAACGCACTCAAATGGAAGTTTTATAGAATTAGCATAAACTAACCATGAAAAGATAATTTTCAAATTGTTAAAACAGTTTTGCTACAAATGGGGATTGCAAAAATTACTTCTAAACTGCGAATAAAAAGTTTCAGGATACGCTTACTTTACTCAACAGCGAAAACGAGATAGATTAAGCTGACATTGAATTCAAACGGGGACGTGCCTTTTTACGTTAAATTACGGTTTCTACATTACTTTGAATATAAAGTGATATAGTATGTAAATGTATGTATATGTATATTAATAGTAGTATATATTACTATATATTATGTTATATATATTAATTATTATTACATGTATTATACATTAATTGGTGTTTAAATATTTTAGATGACTTTAAATGTACTTCAGTACTTTAAGAGTTTTTCTTCTTCATTTTTTTCCGGTGGTTGAATTTCTGATTATTGGTTTATTACTATCTTTTTTATAATGTAATTCACTGAATTGTGAAGGCTAAATCTATAATTACTTGCATAAACACATGCTATTTCATTACAAAGTACGGAACAGTATAAATTACATTATCTCCATTTTTCTATATTTTTGCTTTTCTACTACTTTGCTTTGTTTTCAATTGATTTGATTCTTAAGCAGTTTGTTATGATTATTTAGGGTTTTAAATTTTAGATAGTTATCGATTACTTAAGTAAATGTTTTGTTTGATTTTCACTAGTAATCTTTAATTTGATTGTTTTAGTTATTTCTTTAATTATTTGGGGTTTTTTCTTAGTTGTCTATGTTTTAAATATTTTTAAAAAATGTTTTGTGTTTATAAAATGCGCTCTCTCTCTCTCTCTCTCTCTCTCTCTCTCTCTCTATATATATATATATATATATATATATATATATATATATATATTAATAATTTTTAGTTATTTTTAATTTTAAGAAATAAAAAAGGTCTGGAATATTGATTAATATCGAATGATTTATTGTTTATCCGCTATATCGATTGGTTGATTTGTTTATGCAGTTTTGAAACACAGACAAGTAGCACGGACGATTAATGAGCTGGCATTCCATTCTCCTAATTTCCACATTACGCCAACTTTAGGTGGATCAATGATGCATTACAGAAACACAACGGAATTTTAACAATAGACTTTTAAGTTTCTTGTTTAGCAGTTGAAGCGGATAAAAACTAGGGCAACAGGAGGGACGAAAATAAAAACGTACTCCACAACAAGCACATAATGTCATATAGGGATTTACAGGTAAAATTTAAATTAACATATAGCAGTCAGCGATCATCGATTTTTGAATCTGAAACTCTTTGACCATTCATCTCAACCATTTCTTTGGGGGAAAAAATGGTTGAGCTATTAAACTAATGCGATTTCTTAAAAATGCAGGTATAACGATCCTGAAATAATGTATCATAAAGCTTGAGTTTTTTTTCTTTGAACTTTTCTACTTACGTATATCACAAATATTAATAATGGTCTCCAGTTTTATTGTTATGAACATAAAAGTTTATAAATTTCTATGCCATAATATTTTAAATTTACTAGGGTTTTTTAAAAAAAGAATAAATTATTAATTACTAATTAGAACGAAAAAAATATATAGCCTTACATTAAAAGCGGAAAAATTTATCTGTGTAACTATCCTGCATCTGAGAATAAAATATAAGCGACAATATTAAAATCGTTATTTTTTTTTTTATTTAAGAAGATTCATTAACAAAGCTATTCCCCTCAATTTAAAATTGTCTTAATTTTTCCTTTGATTAAGTTTCCTTTTTAATGAAATGCATCAAATAAAATATAAACAAGATTAGAGGCTTTTGTTCCAGAAAATAATCTACGATCCATTTAAAACATGAGAAAATTAATTAATCGGTAATAATAACTAGCAAAACCAATTTCAAAGGCAATTATTATGCACTGGATCAAGCACTACGAGCATTAAAAAGCAGCGCAAATAAAGAAAATTAATTCCTTTACCTAATAAAAAATTGTTTTTCCCTCCAAATAAATAATAATCATTGTTGAGGCAGAATTAATGACGTTTTTACAAGAAACTATTCAAATTATCTAATTTGTTGAATTTCAGAATCGTATAACCAGCAATAAATTAAAAACAAAGAACGTTGCTTTAAATGAAGCAAAGTTTTGTTTTAATTGATTCAAAACACACACAACTGAGGATTATAACGATGCTAGCAATCTTTTTTTTTCTTCATAATTTTGCAACTCTCCCAAAAATGTACACATTATTTTATTTTTAAATACAATGAAAATAAATAAAATAAATATGTATACCAAATATATAACATCTTTTACACAGGCACTTAATAAATAAAAATTTTAAATAATTTATCTTCATATTAAAACACTACCTCTATATAAGATATCAGTAAATTTTATCATTTTAATTATCAGTAAAATGATATTTTATGAGCATATACGATGCACAAAGAACACTGGTACAAGAAAGTAATAACTTTCATAGCAAAATAACGGGGAACACTTATATAATATTTCCAAAATAAAAAAGTAATTATTCTCATAATCGTTTTGAATAGTCATGAAAAAGGGCAACTAATAAATATATTCTTCAGACGAAGAGATATTTCTGGAAAAATTTTAAAGAGAAAATTAATGAGCAAGTGTTAGGAACAGAATAAAATATTCTGAAACCCCTATAAAGTGGAGCAAATTACTATTGAGTGATTAATAAATCTAAAACCAACCAGTTTCAGTAGAGTTTATTGAGATACATTAGAAAAACACAATCTTGAATATTCTCAATAAAATTATATGTATAAAAATTTCAAAATAGCATGATAACATTTATTATATTACATTATCTTAAAAATAAAAGATAGAAAAATTTCTATTCAAAAATACCAACTATTCAAATTAGTATTTTTGAATAGGGCCATAAAATAATTAATACTTTCACAATGAAAAACAATTTTATGTATAAACTAGATTCTAAAATAGTAATACCAAATAGAAACTTTTACTTCTGTCACATAATTGTGCAAATTCTTGAATAATGAAAATTTTTATTTTAAGAATATTTCAAAAGAAATATACAAATTAATAGACGTCAAAATTACATTTAAATAAAATGAAAATACAACTTTTTTAGCATAGTATGGTGTAAACAGAACTTTTTCAATCAGCTTAAAAACAAACAATACACGACGAATATCTTCCTAAAATACACAATGGAGTATAATAAGTCTTTAATCTTAAAGGAAAAATTTAAGAACTAAAGCGCTTATCAGAACAAATTCATAAAAAATTTGCACTAAAATACAGCGATTTTTTTTTTCTTTTGGGAAAAAACTAATTATTTGCTGCAAATATATATTTTCCTCTTT
The DNA here is from genome assembly GCA_019974015.1 of Nephila pilipes. NCBI lineage: Eukaryota > Metazoa > Arthropoda > Arachnida > Araneae > Nephilidae > Nephila > Nephila pilipes. Next base: position 215,655 of record BMAW01057424.1, on the reverse strand, counting down.
GGTCTAGGTTCAAAATAAAAATCGACTTACATTTTAACAAAACTATTCTATGCTTAAAACTTTTTCATAGATTGAATGAAAAGTTTAGAATTCAGAAAAAAGTCTAAATGACACAAAATATCCAAATTTTTGTGTTCACGAAGAGAATTAATTAAATTTTTTGAACGATTTTTTCAAAGCTTTTTTCTTTGGGTTTTTTTAAAACTAAATTTCTTTTTATCATTAAAAAATAAGAAAAATAAGGAATCCTTCATTTTTTTAAAGGGATTATTTAGTTTTTCTTAACGAAGATGAAAAAGTACAAGGAAAAATAAGGGGAAAAAATCTGTGTTGTCGAAAAACCAATTATTTATTCTTATTTAAATCTACGATAATTAAAATAAATTAATGAGCATGGAATTGTATTTCTGCATAAATTAACAACAAACGAAAGATAGTTTTTAGAATATTTGAAGATTCCAGACAAGGTCATGCTGAATTATTTTTACTCAAACTAAGAAACACGGAAAAAATTAATGAGTCATTTAATCCTTCAGAAAATGTTTATAATTTTTATGATGGAAAAAAATAAATATCGGAAGTTTTCGTGCTCAAACATTAGAATATATAGTTCTTCACATAAGGCAAGAAATATAAGGAAACATGTTTTTTATCCAGTTTTATCCTTTTTAATATAAAATTTAACTACATTACTACGTTTTCACATTATCCTGATAGAGAAAATACAAAGTGCTGCTTGAGATGGACGTTATATAAGCCGTTCTTTCATTATCCTGATTTCGATGAAATGATTTATAGCGTTCAGATTTATTTAACAAACCTATCTTTTTATACAAAGCTATTTGAAATAAATAATGCTACTACAAGATATTTCAAAGTGATTCTGACGCAATTTTACAAATAAAGTTACTCTGGTCATCCTTTTCTTTTGACATTAAAAGTAATCTGAAGCCTTAACATATAAAAATTCATCAAAAACATATCGTGAATTACTGACAATGGTCCGATAAAAGTCTCGAAAAACACAGGCATACAATTGTGTGATTGTTTATTAGCTTCACATTCAGAAGAAACACGGGGCTATTGACGACGGAATTCGAGATTTTGAACTTCAGTCAAGTGACGAGGACGACATTAGAGTTGGTACAACATCCCAATGAGAAGATTTGAAGTACCGAAAAATTTAACGACATCGACATCACTATATGAGGGGTCTTCAGTTTTACCAAGGCTTGAACCTACAACTAGAAAGAAATAACGCTTGACCATGAGTTCACGACCAAGATCACTCTGCTAAGCGTCACCCCACAAAAGCGTGGAAAAAATTGAAGATACCCCTTTAAATGACATTTTGATTAAACACTGAGTCACTGAATTTATTATAAACTACATGAAAATATAAATATTTTTTCATGAAAAATAGCAGTGAAATTAGTGATTCTAAATCACAATATGTTAAGTATGTTGATGAACTTATAAAAACAGAGATTAAAAAAGTATACTGATAAAATAAATTATTTAACAATGATAAAAAAGAATATACATATAGATACGTATCTAATTGTTGGTATTAATTCTTTTTTGCGATTGAGAAAAAAAAAATTTGAACTCATTTTTATTTTTTATTTCCTATTTTATGTACGTGTCATTTAATCCTATTATTAATTTCAAAACTGTTTATGTAGCTAAATAACGAACATTTACTCGCTGACATGTAAACATGTCAGGGATACATATTACAGTACACATTTCATACGAAATTATTTTCATTTCAAGAAGAAAAAAAAGGTCAAAATCCCACACAAAGCTATTCAATCCATGCAAGTCTTTTTTCCGCAACGACCAATTTACAGCGAAACTTTATTTAAAGTCGAAGAAACAAGTCAGTACATATTTTCATAATCCCAAACAAAAAAAAATTACCATAAACGAGATTCCTATACTATTTTTTCAACGCACAACGGCAATTTCAACAAAAGCAGCCTAAAAATTTACAATATAAATCAAGCAGAAAACCCCTTTCATACTGTTTATAAACCATGTCCTTTCTCTTTCTTAGTATAGAGATGAATTTCTTCAACTCTTTCTCTATCTAATTTAATTCTGTGAGGCTCAGAAAAGGACAGAGGATTCCAGTGATGGATGTGGGATACGCTGCAGCTCTGGCATTTTGATGAGCGATGAGGGGTTGATATGGAAAAGGGAACAGCCCCAAAGTTGTTATAGAATATTTATTAACACAGTATAAGCAATTCAGGACATTTTTTTTTAAATTTTTGCTTTTACACCAAAAGAGAATAAGTAATAATAAAAGGACATTGGGCGAGAAAAATTTGTTGATTTCATCACGAAGAAAATAAGTTTTATTTTAATTTTTTTAAAAAAGTTTCTTGATATGTGTAATCCAAGGGCTCAAAAAGTACCGAGTTAGGAATGGAAAAGTACCTCAGGAATGAGGAAATAGAGCAATTAGGGATGGGAAAGGGGAATGGCATCCATTGGTACCTTTCTTTTTTCAAAGAAATCCTTAAGTAAGACGCCATTTACATAAAAAAAAAATATTTGTCGACATAACGCTTCAGACATATGACCGTTTTTAACTCCCTTAGAGCAGATTCAACGAATTGATTGATTATTTATTAACGTCGCAAGCAGAAGCAAACGAGGACTATTGGCGACAGACCTCGTCATTTTGAATCTTGGTTATGTAACAAGGTAATCGCCTGAAATGGCACGCCGTCTCCAAATTCCACATCAAGCCAATGGGAGAACTTAAACCCTCGAGAGAGTGAACGTTTATCAGTCCCGTTACAATGTGAGCTTTTAAAGGGATCATTATTTGAACCCACGATTTGACGGTAACAATGCAGGCCCTGAGCTTGCCACCATAACTATTCAGCTGCCAGGGCCGTTAATATTCAACGGAAGCGCCCATGATTATGATCGTTCCTGGGTTTCAGGTATTTAGCGACGAATTCAAATCTTATCGATGGTTTCAGCTTGATGCAAAAATGACGATGACAACTCGATGTGGCAGCAATCAAAACTAACCTATGAATCAGCGTCAAATTTGTTTTGGCGCCATTTAACAGATGGAAGCAGACAATGATCGTAACTTCTTGCATTATCAACATCATCCATTGTCAAAAACAAATCTTTTCGATATACTCTGGAACTTCAAAAAATATTTCTCTATCGTTTCTTTGAAAACAGAGATTGGGCCTTTAATATAGGAGCTATATCATGAAGAAATGAAAAACCAAAATACTCTTTCTCTTGAAAGTAAATCACTTCAAATTTGAGATTCAAACGCTAAAAATGATAATGTGCCTTTACAAAGACATATACTGTATATCCAGTATTTCCAGATAAATAGTCAAAAAGGGGGGGGGGAAGAGTTATCGAACTAAATGAAACTTAAATGAAGGACAAAGAAATTGATTATTATATAGTAAATATTATTAAACAAATATGTGCTCGTTTTTCAGTTTTTTTTTATATATATATATAATACTTTTAATTATCTTGTTGTAAAGTATTTAGGTTTACAGATTTACTAATTACTTCTAAAAGTTTGCAGTTTTACTATATTAATATTTTTAATGTTCAAAACTGCAAGAATAAAGGTATAACTTATTTAAAGGTCTTCATTTACAGTATTGTTGATTATATCGAAATCAAATCGCATCTTCAAAATGAGAATTCAAAAATAACGTTAATCAGTTGAAGAGGTTACTTTGTTTTCGTTCCTCAATGGAATGCATTATGATAAAATTTCAAATACGAAGAAAACTTATAATTTTATAAATAAACCACTAACAAAATCAAAAGGTTTATAATTTTATAAAATAAAACAGCATTTAATACAAATTAAACTAGACATATTACGATTTATGAGCCCATACCAAATTATGTTTAAGCAAATAATTTCAAAAAAGAGCTACACTTTATTAATAATTTCTAATGTGTTCTATAAAAACTGGCGATTACTTCATATTAATTGTAACAGAAATTCAAAGGATTTCATTACAATTTTCAAGAAAATAACCTAAAATATTTAACAGTCAATTGAATAAATCAATACATTATATATATATATATATATATATATATATATATATATATATATATAT
>BMAW01057424.1:190794-211512 GCA_019974015.1 Nephila pilipes | reverse complement strand
TATATATATATATATATATATATATATATATATATATATATATATATGATAATGATTGCTCTAAGTATCAAATCGGAAAGAAACTAACATTCATATTTAAAATAATATTTTATTCTCATTCAAAAACAATGATAAGGAAACTACAGTTTCTAGTAATATTCATATTTTTTATTGATCAAAATATTTAAACATCAAATGAAGACATTCAAGAACAATTTTAAAAGTTTTTAACATTTTTTAATATTCAAAGTTATAACGAACTGAGCACAAGACTTTTTTTTTATAAATACATGCAAAAACATGAAAGAAATCTTAAGGATTCTACGCCGATAGTCTAAAGAGATTTAGTTTTTGAAGGAATTCGGCATTCAATGTTAGCTGTCAGGATAATTACGACACGAAACAAGTTTAAATTTGTAATCCCAATTTAGTGCATTTTTCAGTAACCTTCCGCATCATCTCCGAATTCACCATTTAGAGCTATTTTCACCGCACTTTTAAAGGATCACACGAGACTTTTCTAAAACTTTTAAGCGGATATTCCATCGTGGATTCTATAAAATGTAGCACGGGCGCCTGTAATGCTCGCTTTTCCTCTGCACGAAAGGGGAGTGGCCGAATTCAATTTGCGTTCCGTCACACGCGAGGATATTAATTGCGAATTAAGGCCCGGATTACGGAGGGGAATAAATCAAAGCCCCGTCGAAATTTCATGAAGGGCAAAACAGTGCATCAACCACAACTGGGACCAGAGCGAAATAAATGGAATGGCAAGAATGCTGCAGATGTTTTTGTAAAGAGAAACAAGACCGATATCTTAAGAAAGAGTTAATGTTTAATTAATAAGTGGGATTAAAGGTTTTAAGACTTTCAAAAACAAATTCATTTTCATTATTGGAATATAATGTGCAATGTTAAAATTTCCTGCAGATATGATAATAAAGAAAGTTTATTCGTGGCAATTAAGACTGGGAAAAAAAAAAAAAAAAAAAAAAAAAAAAAATAGAACAGTTTTACTGGCAGACTGCAGCGTAGAAATAAATTTGCTTTACATTAATGAAAAAATATTTTTCTTTTTTGCGTATCTATTATTCACACTTTCATGTTACTCATAATGACTTATAATCAAAACATAGATTACTTTTGCTCGATACATTAGATTAATATTTTATTTATATATATCAAAATAGTTTCGGATTCCTTATCTCAGTGAACACAAATATCCATAAAAGCAATATTAATAAATAAATTAAAATTAGCAAGCTCCGTTTTTTCGAATTGTGTGCATAAAATAAGAATATTTGTTGTCCATTTGTTATAATGGACACTACACTTTATATCTGTCTGATACAAAGAGCCATAACTTTTTCCTAATTATGAACCCTGGCCAGATGACCAGATCAACACTTGAGTCCTACTCTCTACATCCACGCCATTCCAATAAGAGTACCGTACATTTGGTAACAACAAGCATACTTAAAATAAGTAAAATATGATTCACAAAAATAAATTTTCAAAGGAAGTTGTACTAATATACATATTCTTCATCAAAAAAATACACGTTTTCAAGAAAACAATCAGTTACATAATACATATAAATATTCTAAAACGATATTTGAAAACGCACCAAAAAAAAAGCACAAGTAACACACGACTCATCAATAAATATTACCAAGAAGACCATTTCATAGATGAAATATAAATTTTAACACACTATACTAGTCATGGGAAAATCTTCCGCTGAACTAAAACGAATTATATTTCCATCTTTAAGAAATGAAATCGGTAATAAACGTAAATTTGGTTAATTCTACATTTTATTTAAAGCTTTTTTCTTTGAGATTGAACAGGTAAATGGCAGCAAAATATCCGAAATTCTGCGGGGAAAAAAATCTTGCATACCATTTTATGAAATTGCACTCATCATAGAACGAAAATTAAAATTTGTGCGTCAGGAATATTTTAATGATACCTGGATAACGACGAGGAGAAAATTAAATGAAACGTACACAAACACTTTCAAACTTGATATTCATTCTTATATTTAAAGTGTTTGAGGATATTCGGCTTGAATTTTACGAAAGTAAATTTATGGAAACAGAATACTGAATTTGAAATAACAATTTATAAAATTTACACACTGTGTTTACATCATGTGAGCGTCAAAAAAAAAAATACTATATTTTATAACGAGTTTTTTTTATAAATGAATATTTACAAAAAAATTCGTGAGTTATTTCAGCCTTCCTAGCAAGAAATATTAACGAAGAAAGAATCTTACTATGAAAATAAGTTTCGTAAACTAAAAAGCGTAGTATAATAACCTAACTAAGTTTTCATTATTTCAAGGAATAAAATTTTCATAATTTTTAACCACGTTTATTTCTTGTTTCATAAATGCAATTAAAAAAATTTCAAGAAAAAGGTCTTTTATTTTATACAAGACAATTTATCTTTATTCCCTGGACTCATAATGTTATCCCTTATGGTTTAGTCTTGTAAAATGAGAATGCCATAAATAATATCTTATGAGGTGTCACAAGAGATTTTTTTTCAGTGGTTTTTATAATCAAGCAAAACCAAATAATTAAAGTTGCAGCAACAAAATAAAAAAAAAGTTTTCTAATTCTCCGTTTCTCTTTTAGATAATTCTTGATGACATTTCACATATAATATGCATAATTTAAAATATATCTTATTTTAGCAAATATATTAATTTTAAACGTAAATAATTTAAACGTATTTTCAACAAAATTTTTAATCATTAGTACTTGATAATGCATTCATTGATTTTTTCTAATAAATCAAATATTTTTCATTAACATTGAATACAAGCTGCTCAAATACTTAAATATTTTACTTTTACTAGATTGGATCCAAAATAAATAGCAATTTAATTTTCGTTAAATTCGAATATAAAACACTTAGGTTGAGAGCAAGTCTGCAGTGATCAGAGAAAGATTTCAATTTATCATTTTGATTGGTTTAGTAATTCTTATGCAGCAATAACGGATCTTTTGCTAAATGTTTTTGCTAACTGATTTTCTCAATTTTGCTGACTTTTCAAGATTGTATTTGATCTAGTTCAAAAATGCTACTAGAGCATAGTTAAAATCAAACAAAAATTCTAATTTTTACGTTATTCAACTATTAGAAATTAAGTTCTAGGATAGAAGGAAATTTAATTCCACGTGTGACAATGTATGGAAAAAAAATGCCACGTAAGGTGATAGGACTGAGTAAGACAAATAAATCCAGAATTTTTCTGCTTAAATATAACATAGTAATTGTTAGAGCCCTGAGAAACAATAAACTAAATTTTGAAATAAATTCTCTTACAGTTCATTCATACATGAAATCGACAAATATATGCGAATCAAATGCACAAAAACAAAAGAAACGTTCTTTCTTCTAAATCATTCCTAGTCTGTAATCAAATGTTAGGATTCGTTTATTTTTATTAAACGTATCCGATGTTAATATTTATATTAATTAATGCCGCTGTTGGCTGATTAAAATAAAATAGAAATTTGGTAATCAAGAGTTTGAGATTCCTCTCGGCGGATTGTATGGAATAATAAGGCCAGCTGGATATTAAATTGACTGGGACTTGTAAAGTTCTCACATGAAGCAGTGATGATTTTAGGAAAGTGAGGTGACACTTTCTGCGTCGTCTTCGTCATTCGATCTCAATTCAGAACAATGGTTTTCATCGCAAGTGCCAAGTAATATATCTCTAATGCGACTCAAATACAAATAAAATAGCCATCTTTGATATTAGACACATTTACACTTTCTGTATATTTCCTTCCGAAAATTACGGCAAAAAATTGTTTTCTTTCGTACATTGTCATTTAATGAATCAATTCTTCTTTCACACATGCTTGATTTTCGTTGGAAGAGCGTTTGAAATATTATATTTGCCTGGCAGCTTGAAAATAATCTTTAATGGTTTTCAATGAAACAAGCCAGAATAGAAGAACTCGAGAATCCTTCCTAAGATCGGCATATTAGTTATATACACCGAGTCGCCAGAACTGCAAAACAAATTTACTTTAACTACTAACTAAAATAATTTGCTTTAACTAATTAACCAGGCTACTAACTTCAAACTAGTTGCATCTCTTACATCGATTGGGAAACAGATTCACTTCAAAAGCTCGCTAAACATTACTCACTTAGGGTGTATTCTTCGGAAATCTGCCTAAGCCTTGTTCCCTGTCTGGGTAAACGTGGGTCAAAGGCAACCTGGCAGTAAGTATTCATGCGCTGTCAATGCTACATCCTGGGGTCATCCATTTCGTCGACAGCCCCGACTCAATTGAATTTGTGGGGAGGCCCACCATTCGATATTTAATTCCAGGAACGCGACAGGAATATTATGAGAAATGTATATCGGAACTAAATGCACGTCTCGTAAAGAGTGATAAAGTGGGAACGTTGCGGGGTGGGATCTCCGTCAAAGCTACCAAGATCTGGAGGATGTGTTGTTTGGAAGCAGGAGGGCTTTAATAGAAAATCGAAGCGTGAATATCGGATGGGGTGTTTGTCAGGGGTAAATGCGTATAACATAGGAATGTATTGCTCGATGGGAAGGAGTCAGAAAGCTTTATTTGTCTCTTCAAGACTTTCCGAGTTCTGGAAATTTTGATTCGATTCTGTTAAGTGTTGAAAAGAATTTCATGTAAGATATATATATATATATATATATATATATATTTCTGCTTGCCATCTAATTCCATGTTTTGGTACGACACATTACTCTGAATCCCAGTACTTCATACATCAATTCATTAAATCGAGACATTGTTAACAGTAGACCAAAAATCATCTCATAGAATTGATTTGAATGGCTATATCACATTTAGCGACAAATAGTTCACTAAAAATTAAATCTTCAAAACTGAGTTTTTGAAATTTTTGTTTGTTAAACGATATACTTTTTATGAATACATTTTTATCGCATTTTTTATTAAAATTTTGGAATAATTATTTTGTGTTTTCTTTAACATAATTATATTTTATTATATTTGTATATTTTATACAGAAATTGAAAGTTGTATTGAATATGTAACTGCATATTAAATACACACGAGCACACGCATACACACACAATGGGTATTCCTGCAGGTATATATACTACCAGAATGACCCCTTCTCCGGGTGCACTATATTTGTTTCTTATGACTTTTTGTTTGCCACTCACAAAACGTTTGATGAAAACTATTATTTCTAAAAATGAAAATTTCTCTATATACAATTTTCCCATCCTGTTCCCCAGGTTGCAAAAACATTCTCATTTTAAGAAATTAAAATAAAGATTTACTTTTTTATATATATATTTACCAAAACCATTTATTCTACGTTATATAGATCATCAATACTTTTAGAATAATATCAACATTAGATGAGCCCGTAAGTCAACAACATCAGGTCGTGGCAAGGGGATGCCTGAAAGATTAGAAAGTTTCATCGATTGCGAAGGTTCGAAGAGTATCACGTGGGATGCCTCATCGATCATCGAAGGTGAAACCTCCCGCAATTGCTCGGGGGCCAACGATACTCCCCCGGCGTTCCTTCCCCCCTTTTTTGCCCTCAGGAGTCGCCCCTGGCTATCGGGATGCGATCAAGACGTATCCTCACAAGCACTATGCTACATCTGGTGCTTGGAAAACAGCTCTTAATTATGAGACTGATTGCAGTAGATTCGAAAGATAGGCAACAATTAAAAATAGTAATTCCTTTTTAAACTTTTGCCATGGCTTATAAATAATACAGTATTTTTTAAAAGAAGATAACGCAAAAGGATTTTAATAAACTCATTATAGGCATCGAATTATTCTAGGTTATATGATAGATTTTTTAACAAAAGAGAGAACAGGATCATTTGTCAAAATAATTCCAATAGTGGTGATAATAAATTGTGGCACAATTTTTCATTTCTACTTTCTGTAATATGTTAATAAGTGTATTCGGTTTTGTTTTTAAAAAACAAAATTATATTTTCCACGATCATAGCCTTTTGAAAAGCTTTTAATCAATTGAAACAGATCACAGTAAAAATAATTTAATACTTTTAACGATAATGTATATTTACTACCCATAATATAATGTGTATTTAATTTATTTATTCAAAAAGACGGACTCAGCAGTCAAATTAAAAACTACAATTTATTTAAACTGTTATGAGATCACCATTTTTTAGAATGGCCCTTCAATCATAATTTCGCTTTTGCTATTTAGTAACCATAGGCAAAAAAAAAAAAAAAAAAAAAAAAAAAAAAATTAAATCATAAAGTTTACAAAACATAAATTAATATACAGTATTTACAGTTATGTTTAAAAATAATCTTTAAATAATATTAAATTTGTGGTAGGGTTGGACATATTTGACATTAGACCTTTCAGTCAAAATTTGACACGTTCTTCTTAATATATATTTCAGACGAATGATCAAAAAATACATTTTAGTGAAGCAAAACACATAAAAAATGCTTTTAACATGACAAATTATTCCAAAAGAGCAATGATAAATAATTATTATTGCCTTTTCCTATCCTTTCTTACATGTTACACTTAAGTTACCATATTTTTAGTTTTAATTTTAAAATATTTTTGTTTGTATTTATGAAAAGAAAAACATTATTTTTTTTCATATATATATATATATAATCTGAACTATTCTGATGTCATAATTAGCATAAATTAAATATATTCCTATCGAATTACTAAAAATTCTGAACCATATATCCTGTCGCGAGCACAATGTTTTTTTGCATAGTTTGTTAAACCGCGATTGGCAACGCCAGTCGAAATCGAGAAAATAAACAGAACTTGAGAAGAGCGCGATGCTGCGTGTTCGTGGAATACGAATCTCTCTCAGGAAAGAAAATTAATTGATTGGTTTTGAACCATTTATGCCTATGTGTACTTGTACGTCCAAATAATTAACTAACTGTTTAAAATTACATTTTATGTGATAAAAGTTGAAGCTCTCCCAAAGATTTCAATAAGAAGATCGATCGAATACGACATATTCAGCTTTTTCACATAACAGCGGCAAAATAATTTTAAAATTTCTTTATACTTATGAATATCCTATCACGAGATAACTACACGGGTAGAATTTCAGTAAGCCCATCAATTGTACATTCTGAATGCATTTAGTCTCATTTGGTCACGCATATGTTGAGACCTTTGCAATATTTTTAATAGAGAAACCTTAAAGAACATTTGTTCCTTAACAGGATGAAAGGAAAGAAACTTTTCGCATATAACGCCTTTATGGACAAACATAAAAAGTCATTTTATGTAGGACTGCAGATAAAAAAAAAAGTACACCTAGTCTCATACCTCGAGCGATGGACAAACTATTTCCTCTGTATTTCATCCATAACCCAGAGGGTAACAGTAATCGTACCGGATATCCAGATTTATCACAGAAAGGACGAGACATATTTATTGGGTTTTACGTAGGATCTACGCTAGTAAGTGGGGAAAAGAGGCCGATTAGGTGAACATGACCCTATTGCAGGTACTGTAACGAAAGTGATCCTGCGACATGTATTTGAAGGCAGGTAATGAAGATATATATTAGTGATTGTGGATGGGGTAAAAAGATTCGCTTCGGAAAATATTTGTCCATGCTTTTGCATTTAATATGTATTGTTGATGTAACATTTTTGTATTTATTTCATAAACAGTTTCTGAAAACAATGAATATGTGCGGTAACAAATAAAAACAATGTAAAAGAGAAATACCTTCACAGCTACTTTTTGGATTAAAATATATGTAGAGTTAAAATTTAAAAATAAAATCACTGTAAAAAAGCGCTTTAAAAACTTTCATTGCATTTAGAATTTAATAATATTAACTTTTAGGAATCTACAAGAAAAAAGGGGGAGAAATTAATGCTAACTGTCATTTACCGAATTGTTATAAAAATATATCTTATCAAAATATTGTTGCCTTTTTATAAATGCAACAATAAATGGTTTTATATTTTATATCCTTTAAAAAATATCAAAATCCTTAAATATATAAAAATCAGAAATATATTATCCTCAGAAATATACATATTTCTGAAGTATAAATTTGTTAGTTCATTAAGACGAAGGTATCTTTATGAAACTATACATTTCATTCTGCTTATCTTACAAGTATGAACAAGAATAACACAATTAGTACTATATTAAATATGATTCTATACATGTAAATGTGTTCATTTTTATTTTACAAATCTTTAAATCTACAATTCCAAGAACATGTTGTAAATTTTTAAGGAATCACAATTTTTCTCAATATTTTTTTAACTATCCAGAGAAAAAAAAATTTCGCACGGAAAACAAAAAGAGTAAATCGTATATTTAAAAGAATTTCCAAAATCGATACTTTGACAGCCCCCAACTTCGATTTCCTATAAATAAGTCCTTTTTATTATTTTTTTTCTTTATCTTTCTTTTCTGGGGAGAATTTTTTGCGATGAATTCTTTATTTATTTATCTGGAAACGAAAGAATTCCCAAAACAATCAAGATCAGTATCCCTTTTGAAGAGAAGTATTTACCGAAATATTTCACTTTTTCCGCAATTTTTTTTAAAAAAGGAGCAAACAAGCGAGCTGTAAAACTCGTGTTCAATTATATTCTTCACTTAACTGAATTCCATGTTACTATCAAGTCGTTCGATATCCTTATAGTCTACCAAACAGTCTAAAATAAGGAAGAAAAAGATCCTTACGCTAAGCATTCTCTTTGCCGTGTTTAAACAAAAAGTTTTAACTAACAAGAATGAAATAAAATGTTAAAAGAACAATACAAATGTCGAAACCACTAAACGCGACGGAATGTGTTCAGAATTTTCGAAGGAAAACACACACACATTCTTCTAGCTTTATTTCCACCTAGTTTGTTAAGTTTTAATAATGTTAAAGAAAGTTAATGAACTATAATCTTAATTATAACATGAATATTAAAACTCATCCTAAAAATCATTCGAAAATCAAGAAGTTTTACTCAATTTCTATACTTATATATAAAACACATATTTCAGAATTTCATTCAAATATACCATTCAAAAGTGGTTTTTTTTAAAAAAATAAATTATAATTGCAACATGCAAATAAATTTCATTTATCATATAGGTAACCAACAGTAGGCACAACCTAATTTTTTGAAAATTACCTACTGAGGGAAAAACAAAACAAAAAGATATCAAATTTGAACTTCTCTACTATATATGAAACACATATCATTTCAGATATGTGTTTTATATATAGAAAACATTTAAAAATATTTTTTTGCTAATTTTTTAAGTTGTAGTCAAATTCTAAAGATGCGTTTTTTAAGCATATAGAATGATTCTTATATAATTAACTTTGCATTGAGACCAAGTGAAAGTTCCTAAATAAATAAAAATAGTTTTAAAATCAATTCTATGGAAATTATGTACTACTATGTATGTATGTATATTTATATATAATCTACGTAAATAACCTGGGAACTAATTATATTAAAATGCAAGTACTGTGATTTTGCTTTTAAAAAAATAGCACGCATGATGTAAGAAATGTCCACATTTGGTTCCAAACATTTTTGTTAAAAAACATTATTTTACTCCACATTTCTTTTGTTAAAATTTTAAAATGTGTCTCTAGACATAAAAAAAATCATCACGTCTTTACAAGTGTGACAGAAATTGATTTTTTTTTATTAATGTGTGTTGAAAGCAAATGAATTTGACACATTTCATCCAATGCTTCTTTTCATTCTTCGAACCATTCTAACTTTTTTTTTTTTTTAGAAAAACGACTTTTCTTTACAGGTCAAACACCGTGGTGCTTCATGGAAAATTGTTTACAGTAAGCTAGAAAAAAAAATCTCGTTTTATCCAAACACGATGAACCGCGTCATTTCGTTCAGTCGTTTTACGGAATTTATGGTTCCAAGAAATGACAGATGTCTTTTCTTGTAATAACAAGATTTCTTTTGATTCGAATAAAACAAAAAGGAATTTCGAAGATTGTTAAATCTTCAAAATCAATTATTAAAAAATTTAGTATTTAACAATTTGACTATTTTCTTTCAAAGTAAAATATACATTGTATGATAGCATCTGGTGCTTTGATATGTATGGGAAGAAGTTTTTATAACAAATATAAAAATATTTTTAAGAATGTTTAAGTATTTCTCATTCCATAATTTTTTTTCTTTCGTTCAGTGAGTGTACCTTGTTTTCATAAAATAGTATATTTGAATTTTACTCTAGAATAACTAATTTTGATGACTCTAGATGAAAAATTTGTGCGTGATTTGGTAAAATGTGATTAAATCTTATACTCGAATATATAATATATGAATATCCATAAAATGATATATTTTTAAAACTACTTTTATTGTTATTATGGAAACTTAAATTAGCATATATTATCCCTTGTTTAATTATAATTGGAAATTTAAGACTTTAGTTTTTTTGTACATTCTATTAAAATTTTTCAAGTTACCACTCTTAGCAAGTATAAATTGCCAGTGTTTCTAAACTTACCCATTTGACACAAAAGCAATCATAATAATTTATTATTAAAACTCTCAATATTTTGCAATATCAAACTACCAATGAAATTTAATCAGAAAGTAATGAATTCTCAATATGACACACCACTAAAAATTATAATCAGTAAAACAAGTCTTTTACCTAAAGATATTAATCAATTATATAACTAAACTACAATACTTTTTATACCGATCATAATAAGAGCATTATGAATAAAGACATAATTATTCGTGAATTTCATAAAATTATCATGGAATAAATTCTCTCTTACAATCATTTCCGAACTCAAAACTTCTAATTATATTTTAATTATTTCCGTCAAATCAAATCATTACAGGGATTGGCTTCATCACTTATTCGCTTCAACAAAGATAAAACATCGCTTCTTTTACCAGATAAACATATGAAAATATTTAGTGCCATGTATACATTATTTGATGTATAGTGATTTGGTTAATTTCCTCCATAATTTATATTTAAAAAAATATTAATTTGAAATTACCATATCATTATTTATAAAAAAATTATAATTATGCGAAAACATATTTAAAAATAATTTTTTATTCAAAAAACAAACACTATAATGCAGACATTCTCATTATATTCTCCAGAAGAAGTAAATGTTTAAATGATAGTACAATTTATTTTAAAACAGGAAAAGAGAGAAAAAACGCAGTTTTTCTTAAAAATCGTAGATTTTTTTTTTTAAACTCTTAAATTATAAATAAAACGAAAGTGAATTTTTTAAAAAACAAATTCAAGCTATACAATATTTTTTTTCCAAAAACAATTTTTGAAACAGTAATATATATAATAATTATGATTTTTTTTCAGAATATATAATTAAAAGTATTCCGAAACAAAGTCCTTTTGGTGAACCATTATTTCAAAATTTTAAAAAATCAAGTTTTTTTGATGCTCTTATAAAGTGCTCATTATATATATATATATATATATTACTATTGTAAAAGTTATTATGTTAGAATGAAATTCAGTAAGAAATTTAAAATGGATTATATGTGGAATTTTAACAATTATTTTAGCAGCTATACCCGAAAAAACGCGAAAATATAAAAAAAAATATTAGTTTTGACATCTTTAAAAATTAATTAGAACTCTTAGCTGTCAAACCATTCTAATTTTTACTGTACATATAGATGAAAGTATCTACAAAAATTTTAATATACGATCTTGAACAGGAAATTAAATACGTGTTTCTCATATTCAAAGCATTATGTTTTTTTATTGATGAAAGATATTATGTCAAAAGTTAAACCTAATGTTTTTTACAATTTAAACGCAACATTATGTCAAAATTTAAATTGAATATTATGCATATATATATATATATAAATTTAATATTTTTTCAAATTAATATGTTTTTTTGCTTAATCTAAAATTATTTTCATAGAAGATTTGAATACTATACACTTATACAAAATTATTTTCATAGAAGATTTGAATACTATACACTTATACAAAATAATAATAATAGGAATTAAAAATAACTAAAATAAAATAGCAACTACTAATTTCTTTTTAGTTTTAAGAATCGGTGCTTTTGAGCACGATTTTTTTTCGCAATCTAACGTTTCTCTGACTTGATTTTATTTAGAAAATACGAAGGGAATAGTAGGAGGAATCTGATAAGTTTTTCAGTGTTGAACTGGTTGGAGAGTAATTTACGTACTGAAACATTTCTGAGGTTTTCAACTTCCCAATATCATACTCTAAAATTGTACTCGACATCACAATCAATAAAGGAAATACTTTTTTGGAGTTACTGAAAATCTTTTCAGTAATAAAAACTTTGCGCAAAAAATTTTGGTTTTGGAAAACACATTTTTATCATTATCATTTAAGTAATAATGAGAACTCAAAAAAATATTTTATTTTTAGGGTACTCTGTATCCTAATTATGTAAATATACAGATATTATAATTTTAATTGGATTTTATTCTAACAGTTAATTTAAAAACACGGTTTCTTTATAAAATTATTAATTTATATTTCTATTTAAAAATTGAAAATTTTTTAAGCCAAAACCTTTTGCATAGCAAATGATAGCTTTTAAAAATATTTTATAGTAAGAATTTAAATAATACAGCTTGTGTATTCAAACTGCACTCATCCTTCAGCCTATTGGTAAAAGCCTATACGTACGACACTTTTTCTATTCAAACGCAGTGGGCGGGTCGTTTAACAGCACTTTTAGGGCTTTGAAATGAAATGGCGCATGTTGAATGGAGCACAGGAAATTGTGCCGTCTGTTGGGAAATGAAAAGGTCGCTCCGAGCAATTGCATTAGATGTCATACAACCCGTAAGTCACAATTTTTGTTAATTCGACATTGAAACAAGGACGTGTTAATGACAGATGAACCATTGGATAGGATTCTCAATTCTTTGTTGCTTGGGGCATGATCTCAACATTTTTTTAATCTAAAATTTTTATTTATAATTTTACTTTTTCAATCGTTTACTTAATAAATATTTTTCAAAATTATTAGCAACTAATTATATATATATATATATATATATATATATATATATATATATATAACAAAAACAAATGCGTCAGCGCGTTTAGAAGCAGCCTCTCTACAAATACTAAAACATTATTCCTGAAGTGGTTTATCGGGAGGGCAAGAACACCATGGACGCAAATATATCTCAATAAAGAAGAAATCGTAAGCAATCCCTATACGACCTGCATCAGACCGGACAGCAAGAAAGATTCCGATTTCTCAGAGCTGTGATGCAAGCGTGTAAGCGGTTCCGGTTTGGGCAACCGCCTATAAGGAAAACGCTCACCGTACATTCGTGTTGCCTTTATGGTACTTCCATGTGAAGTTTTGTAAATGAAATGCATGTCTGCTTTTTCAGGATTACTAAAAATCGCCATTATCCAGAACTTACCACTGTTAGAATGATAGCTCGCTGGAATAACACCACCGGGCTGGCTTCGGTGCCTTTTATTCACAGCGACGTAGATTTGCTTACAGTTACTTCTTTCCCAAATTACCTGAGAATGCATAGCATTCTTTACCTCCTGGCAACAGGAATGCTGTTTTAAACGTTTGCGAAGGGGCCGTTTCGAATCCCGCAAATGCATTTGCGTTTTATTTTAAACCTTAAATTTTGAATGAAAATTGTTTGTATTGATGATTAAGTTGGACTTCCTTTTTAACCATTGAATTATCAGATGAAAATTATTTAAATTGCTGTAATTATTGTATTGTACTCAAATAATTCCAAAAGCTCCAACGCGTAGAAACTGGATATTTATGCTAAGTTAGGCTGTTTAACAGTATATATCATCCCGTATGCGAAAGAAATTAGAATTTTATAAAAATAAAACTATGTACTAATATTTTAAGACATACTTGAAAACAAAATTTTACTTAAAAATTAAAACTTTAAAAGAATTATTATATTTCATCCAATGAAGAAGGGGAAAAAAAGGATAATTTTTTTTACAAAAAAAAAAAAAAAAATCTTCTAGCTTTTTCGATATCACATCAATTGAATCAATTCTCCTATGAAACGGAATCAAAGTATACATTTATACAAATAGTGCATCAATAAATTTAAAAATAAACCTCATACTGTTCTTACAACACAAAAATACCACCCCCCTCCGGTTAATTGAATTAAGGAAATCGAGATTATCAATGAGCAATATTTTTCAATATTTTTAAAAATCAGGCGGTGGGGGAATCAAAACGAACATTCGAACGGGAGAGAGTGTGAGATGTAAGTGATCAGAACATAAATATCTTTTTCAGAGATCGTTTCCATCATCATTTTGATATTGAAATTTTTCCAATTCCGGACCTGCTCCTTATAAAATCTTCGCCACTCCCGGGGCGATGCTTCTTCATGAATAAACAAGACGCACTTCTTAGAATATTCATGGCAATGCCAGTTACCGCTCTCTTCTATCAGTTAGGAATGCGATCGATGGATGTACGTGAGAGGTCTATGACAATCCTTGTTAACAATTCTATCTGCTTTCACCTTGGTCCCAGTTTTTCTTTTCCATACAAACATTACTACTTTCAGTTGGAATGAAAGTGACAGTCAGCGAGAAATATAGGTTTTATTTTTTTCATTTCATACTTGCTTTGTGAGTTTGAACGGCATTTCGTTAGTTCGAGCGAAGAGACGATTATGTCTTAAAAAGATAGATTTTTTTTTGTTTTTCAGATAGTTTATTGTTGGTTCTTAATCAAACAACATGCTTTACTGTGCATAACTATTACAGTAAATGTTTTTTAGAGAATTCTTATGCAACAAGAATTCCGATTTATCGAGAAAATGACGGTTCAACATTTTATGTACAGATTAATTTTTTACGACATAATCTAGGACTCAAAGAATAAATTTTTTTTACTCGTTTCAATACTTCTATTGATATTTATAATCGAGAAAATATAATTTTTGTTAGCTATTATTTACGAGTACCGAAATATATTTCTACCGAAAATGAATGTATTAAAACCTGAAAAAGAATTTTTGAACAAGGAATACCTAATAAAAATATCCTTATATTTTGAAGATAAATAATATTCGTATATTAAAAATAATGAGAAAATAAGGTAAATCAGTTTTCTTTAGCATTAAATAAAAACTTAATACAAAAAATCTTCTTTCAGAGTTTTAATGCAATAAAATAGTTGTGAATTTAATGATTGAAACATGACTTAGTTACGTTTAAACTAATCAAATCAGAAACTCAAAAACTGTTAATTGTTGTTTTGTAACAAATAAAAATATTTTGATATAAAAGTATGCTTTAACACGTGAAATAATTGACAATATATACGTTTCAATATGATATTAATACATGTTTTTTACAAGAAATTTAACTTTCGATCTAAAAATAATCTGAAAAGAAAAAAAAAACGGACTTGAACAGTCAATTATGTTTGAGATGTTAAAAAGATTTAGCGCTAAGTTGATCTTAAAAAACTGTTCTTATGTTTTGCGTAGGATATATTTAAATAAAACAAGTCAATTACTTAATTAATTAAAATATATCAGAAATAAAACATAACACAAAGAGAATATCAGTTCTAGAATTTATAAGAAGCAAATAATTCAATTTAATAAATCTCATACTGTTGAGATGAAATATATTAAACATAAGTTAATCGTATAGTCAAGATTTATATACAAGTATTTAAATGTTCCAAACTAGAAAATTTTGAAATCATGTAATATTTTACAAACTTATCTTAAAATAAATAACCACTTCAGCTTAGAGCCTACGTTATACATGGAACGAAATATTAATAAACATGTTCTTTCCATCTAAAATCGTTTAATTTTATTTAAGTTTTGTCCACAAATATCAAACATGAAGGAACATGGTGTCCTCATTAAATTATTTCTAAAACTAGACATTCACAGAATAATTCTAGGAAAAATACCTTAATGTTTAATAAGAAAAAAATAATACTATCAGAATAAAATAACAGATCAGAGAAAAGTTATAATAGCATGTATAAAAATAGAAAATAATGATATTAAAAATATTGCTTAAAATAAACGTTAAATGTCAATTTTTTTCGAAGATGTATTGATGAAATTACGAACAATTTAAAAATAAAAACTTTATTTCATGAGATAAATGTTGTAATATAAAAAAGAAACATAAGTTTTCATTTCTTTTATAAAACCTTTCAGATATATAAAACTGGGTAGCAACATACAGGTAAGTTAACGTAACTTCGTATGTTTTCTTGCAACAAACTGACGAATAAGTATGTTAGCGCACTAAAATAAATTTAAAGCATGATAAAAATGACATTCAAAATTATTTTTCAGCTGGAAAACGCAGCCAACATTTATAATCTCTTGCACTGGTTGCTATGGTTACGGCTCTAAAATTTGCTTGCATAAACATCAAAATATCGCAATTTAATATGGATTACAACAATACTGAAATTTTCGAATATTCGTTTCTTAGAATTTTGATTGCATGGTAAGGATTTCTCAGAAAACATAGTTATTCAGTTTGTGTATTGACTCGCTTGGACAAATTGTTTTAGAAAAGAATGTTACAAAATATAATAAATTTTGTCAGTGAAATAGGTTAGA
Organism: Nephila pilipes; assembly: GCA_019974015.1. Lineage (NCBI taxonomy): Eukaryota > Metazoa > Arthropoda > Arachnida > Araneae > Nephilidae > Nephila > Nephila pilipes. Next base: position 194,857 of record BMAW01057424.1, on the reverse strand, counting down.
AGAAGTTCACAAAAGCAAGAAATATTTTGAAAAGAAATTATTTCCAATGATAGTATTAGACAAGAAATATTTAGAATAACATTTCAAATAATTTTTAACGGTTTAAGTAATAATTAATACGCAAATTACGATATTTGTTTAAAGTGAATGAGACACATTCCTTGCAGAAGTTGAGAAAAAATCGTATTTTTAGATTTAATATAAATTTAGGAATAGGGTTTTTTTTTATCAGATTTTTACGTGGTTATGTCAGGTTAAAACGTAATAAAATAGTGTTCAAAAACCTTTCTTAACAAATTCATTTTTTCAGTAATCACGACTCTTGCAGATTTCCTATAAAAATTGCATAATTAATATTGTAAAGTATTAAAAGTTTTAACAATACCAACTTACGTAAAATTTAACGTTGTCTGATATTGAAATGAATATGAAGCAAAATATTATTATTATTTTTATTTTTTTTTTTTCAAAATTTTATACCAATAATATGAATAAACTACAGACATCAGTCACAATGATCGTTCCATTATGAGAAATATTTCACGATTTTAGACTTAAGTGTATAGATTTATTAACGGATATTTCAATTCCTTCCGTATCTCTCGAATTTCATGCTACATTAAAAATTTCAAATATTTTGAACATTTTAATTTTTAGAATATAGATTGAGAATAATTAAGAATAAATTAAAGGTGGAATATTACAGAAAATGTCTGATATTTTTCTCTTTCTCTAATGAATATATTTTATTATTTATTCGATTTTATAACAGTTAAATTTAAAAAATACTTATTAGAACATTTCCATTGTTCTATATAAGCTAAATAAATACACAGAGTTACATTAAAAAATTTGAGATTTAAAAAAACACACCACCTTTTTCAACTGCCGTCTACCAGCTAATTTGATTTTGCGAGGGCTATCTATGTTGATCCTATGGAATTCCTACTTTCCTCCTAAAATCTGGAATATTTAATTTGTTTAAATGCAATAAAGTGTATCCGAAAGTGTAAAAATAATGAAAGTTTCTGCAAAATTATAATACACCCCAAGTTCTTAAAAATATTTTTTAAGAAAATGGAGAAAAAATGTACTTCTTCAGAAACTTTCAATATTTTTTTGCTCTTTCGGATTAACTGTCCGAAAAAAAAATCCATTTTAAAATATATCCTTAAAATTTCAAAACTCATTTTAGGAGGAGAGAGGAATTTCAATATGGGATTAATTTGACGATTTAACGAAATTAAAATGGTTGTAGACGGGTGTCTTATAAAATGAAATTCTTTTAAAACAACAAAAATAAGCTAAGCGTTAAACTGCTTTCATTATTTATCTAATATTAATATTTAAAATCAAAAGAATAGGTATCTAAAAAATAATATGTATTAAGAAGATATGAAAAAGTTAAAGTGTAGGGCAAAAAATATATCGTTTTACTTACAGATAAAAAAAAATTGATTTTCCTTGTCTGTAAATCACTTTTATTCCAAAATATATAAAAATCAAGATAGTCCACGTCTCGCAAAAGAGTTAATGATACTATTTCAACAATGATCGTACACACAGATCATATTTCGTTAATTATAAACTTTCTACCGCAGTAGGACTGAGGTTTATTTCATACAAACTCGTATTTAATGATCAGTTTCAAGAAGGAAATGGTTTTCGACACGTGTATTATGTTGTCATTAAGATAGAATGATGATATTAAAGATCTAAAAGATTGAAATAACAATAAAAAAAAAAACCAGAAATCTTTTCATGAGTGAAACAATAAATATTTCATTAAATATAGTAATTGTTAGTAGAAAAGCAAACATTACTTTAACAGAAAATTAAATATAATTTTGAAAATATTTTACTTGAAAATATTATATATATATATATATATATATATATATATATATATATATATTGCTTCAATTATAACGTTGAGACTTTCTTCGAAGTGTAATTTTTTTAGTGTTACAAGATCTTTTTTCAAATGATTCATATAAATAGCTAAGAAAATCTTTCCTAGGTTAGAAAACACAAGAACAGAACTTATTTCATTACATGTTAAACTATAAAATAAGTAATATTATATTTTTCATTTAACCTAAAATGTATACGGGATATTGTAAAGAAGATGCCTCTATTAAAAATAAATATGCATAGATAAAACTGCAGTAAAAAGTATCAAATTTATATTTTAAGTACACGTTTATGTCATGTAGTAATGTGTATATATATATATATAAAATTCTAAAAGCATTAGATCAGATGAATGTTTGACAATATATTTGATAAAAATTTCATAAAAATGTAATACTCAAAGTTAATTCAACATTTAATGATACGTACATGCAATTAGCGGCGAAATACAAATCCACAAGTAGTAAATCAAAAACTCAAAAAGCATAAACTTTTTGTAAAATTGCAGTGATTCTCTAATAACTCTTTCAAATACGAACATTTAATATTTTTTTCTTTTTACTACACCGATCATAGAAAATCTTTTGCAACGAATCTCAAAACATTTTAAAGTGCAAATGCGATGTTTTCAAATATTCAGAGATATTATTTTAAGTTTCACTTTATAGTTTATTACACATACAACAATATGTAATATGTGGGTAATATTATGATATAGAGAAAATTATTATATCGACTGCATTATAATATAGAGAAAAACAAATAAATTTTATATCTTGTATATGCATTTTGATGTTAGTGACTAAAAATTATAATTTTATATGCATGAAAAGGTCATGATGACTATTCCGAAATTGCAATTCCTTTTAAAAACATACCTTAGTCATTTCATTCGAAGAATAAAGCAAAAGATCAAATTTGTAAGAAACAAATTTCACTTACCTAGAAAAAAGAAAGAAAAATAATTAGAGCACAGAAAAAAAAAAAAATAATAATAAAGTTAAACAAAAGATTGTTTAAAAAAACATACTTTATAGAAAATTCACTATGTTTACGAAATGGAGAATGAATTTGTTCATAAACTTCGCGAATAAAATAAGAGTTTATGCAGCCCATTCGCGTTTCCTTTTCCCCCTTACATTTTTATTGAATAATAAGGTATATTAAAAAAGTTATGGCTCAAGTGCTATAATGCAGTACAAAGTTCTTATACAGGCAGCTAATGTTAAAATATTGTTTTTAGCAAAATCCTGGTAAACATATTTTTTTTATTACATAACATGGCTTTTCTCGATATTTTATAACATGATATATCAGTTAAAGTAACACAAATACCGACGAACTTTAGATTTCATTCAAAAAAATAAATACAGCATTGAGAATATGAAGAAAATATAATATTATCAAAGGATAATTTTAATGAGGATTAAATATTCTGTTTAAAAATTCTATTCAAAACTTATTTTAGCTTTAAAAAGATGATCAAATTTTAAAGACTGTTTATCAAGTTCTCAACAGAAAAAAAAAAGAATTATTGAAGATCGTAAAGTTTAAGAACAGATTATGCATATATTTATATCGAGGAAATATAAGAAAAGAAAAGTTAAAACAGTAGCTACTTCTGAAGAATTTTATTTTTTGCTAGCATAGTCTTACTGGAATTTAAAGCAGGAAATGTGTAATAGCTCACAAATCGTAGAATGTTTTCATATTATTTTTTCGGTACATTTTTTTTAAAAAAAAAAAAAAAAAAAAAAAAAAATTGTCAAAATATGAAAAATGATGCATATGTGAATGTTTCAGTTTTCAATGAAAATTCGCACAAAATTCATTTTAACAATGAAGAATAGGCATTTCATTTTATGTTCATATACTAATATTTCAAATGTTGTATTCCTTAATTCAAATAATAAATCAAGAAACCAAGAATTCAGCATTAATTTTCCTAAATATTTCATACATTGACAGAAATTTAAGTGATTTTCGAAGTGTTTTAACAATTTGAAATGCGAGTATCGTGCCTTTTCGATCAACTTGTACTTTTTAGTATTTAGTTTCGTTATTATTTGAACACTGCGTTTACATTAGAGGGTTATTATTTCTCAAATAAAAATTAATCCAAATTTATTATTCATTTACGATTAAGTGT